>LZPO01108145.1:90357-102910 GCA_001675575.1 Neotoma lepida | reverse complement strand
ATCCAGTCAAGGAGGGAATGGAATAAGATGAAATGAAGGGGATTCATAGGAACCAGATGACTAAAAACATTGTTCCAAAGAACAAGGTAAGTAAAGTCATTGTTTATGAGCATTATCTAATTGTTCATAAAGCTTAATTTCACCAAAACAAAACTGAATGCTAATTGGTTTAAATGGAGAATCTAATAATATACCAATTGTTTTAAATAAAAGAGAATTAAGCTTTCTTCAAATTAGAAAGAAAAGCGCTGATGAGGAAAGCAAATTGACACCTTCTTGTCCAGTGACCATTAGTAATATATTCTTGCCACAAAGCTCAGAGCCAGCTACTCAGTGCTGGCATTAATCTTACACAGAAGGGCTTTGCCTGTGGAGGGAACATATGGAGTCCCCTGAAAGTTTCAGCTCTTCTGCTTGAGGCTAATTTGTAAGAACCAAGAATGACACTGCATAGACACTGTGCTTATGCTGGAGTTTGAATTTTCTAAAGGATAAGTCTTCAGTCGGGAATTATAAAGATGGATTATAAAGGCCATCTAGGCTAATTATTTGTTTTATAGGCAAGAAAGCTGAAACCCAGAAAAATATTGGTTTGACTAAGTTCAGCAGGCTGAATAGTGATAAGAGACATGATTCTGCTTTCTAATTCTTGATCCAAGTGTCTTTTCACTAGCGGAGGCTATGCCTGCTACATTTGAAAACACAGACCCAACCAATGGAGGGATGGATGGATGGATTGTTCATTCACTTATTTATTCAAGAAACATCAAATATTGAGCAATCTTTCATTGGACAGTGGGCCTACTTGGGTAGAGATGCAAACATCAGAACCCTGTATAATGCCTGTTTCTGTTTCCTATGCCTCTCCTTTTCTTAGTCTGGCCTAGGAACACATACAACCCCACAAATGTATCAAAGCCACTCGTGAATTCTGTCATCAAATGTGAGAATTATTTTTTCTTATCTTTCTTAGCAATATCCAACACAATCAACTATTTCCTTCTGTTTTGTGGTGGTTTTTTTTCTTCCAAATACAGTCTTGCTATGTGGCCCACATTAGCCTTGAATTAATAATTCTCCTGCATCAACCTCCTAAATGCCAGGATTTTAGGTGTATTCTGCCATATCCAGCTTTTTTTTTTCATATCCATTTCACCTTGGCTTTTATGACATTATTTTTCCTGGGTTCCTTCTATCTTCTGGAAACGTCTGTCTCCTCCTTTGCTGTCCTTTCCTCTTAAGTTTTACTTCTCAGTATTGGAGTTCCCATGCACCAAGTTTTCTCTAATGCCATACCTATTCTGTGACTGACTACTCCTTCCCTCAGAGTGTAACTGCTTCTGAACCAAAGCTTACACCTTGAACTTGCCTACTAGCATCTTTAAATGTGATTCAACTGAGAGTGACGGATGTCATTTTATCAGTTAAAACAGACAAATCAAAAGTGGAAAAATTGGTCACCACAGGGTAGCTAAAATATACTTAGAGAATCTCCCTCTCTCACTCCACCCCACTCCAGTGTGTGTGTGCGCACGCATGTGTGTGTATGCCCGTGCGTGCATGCTTGCACATGTGAGTGCAAGTAGCAGCTTAAAGGTAGATGCCGTGTGTCTCCCTCCAGCCCCCCTCCCACACCAGCTTGAGACAAGGACTCTCAGCGAGCCTGGAGCTCACTGTTGCAGCCATATTGGCTGGAGGCCTCCACCTTGAGAGGTGGAGCACTAGTGTTACTGGGGTGCACCACTGTGCCCAGTATGCACATATGTGCTGGGGTTCAAACTTATACTCACATGCCTGCACAGCAAGCACTTAATTAACTGAGCCATCACCTCAGCCCTCCTCAGAAAAACTTTGAAAACAGTGTAAGTTACATAACAATACTTTAAAAACCTCTTTTAAGTAAAAAGGCAAATGCTGGACTCTGCACAGTACATTACAGCTTTAGTGTGGTATTACATAACATCTAGTTTACGAACTGTTTAAAAACTGCCCGTGTGTCCATGGTAATAGTCATCATTTCACTTGGAACTATAAAAATGTATCCTAAATGTCAGAGGCATAAAGACTGCTAATAGAAGTTCATAGAGATTTTGGTAACATCTGATTAATGTTCTCAAGTAAAAACTTTAATTTTTTGGTGAAAGAAAATGCATATGTTTGTCAGGATTTCTTTTTTTTTTTTAATGTGCATTGGTGTTTTGGCATGGGTGTTGGGTCCCCTGGAACTGGAGCTACAGACAGTTGTGAGCTGCCATGTGGGTGCTGGGATTGAACTTTGGTCCTCTGGACGACCAGCCAGTGCTCTTAACTGCTGAACCATCTCTCCATCACTATTAGTATTTCTTAAGGTTTTATTTTTCAATAGATATTCAGAGCCACC
This sequence comes from Neotoma lepida, assembly GCA_001675575.1. NCBI lineage: Eukaryota > Metazoa > Chordata > Mammalia > Rodentia > Cricetidae > Neotoma > Neotoma lepida. Next base: position 100,530 of record LZPO01108145.1, on the reverse strand, counting down.
TAGTGACCAAAAAGTATTTAAAATACAAAGCAGAATAAGAAAAGGCTTCCAGTAAAAGAAAAGCAATTCTAATCCCTGGTCTTTGGTGCCCAGAGATGAAGCTATATCCAGTTCAGGTCTACAAGGCGAGACCTACCGCATGGTAAGTGGAATGTGCCTCTTGCTCCTTTGGGGGTTAGAGACCCCCAGACATAGATTTGAGATAGTATGTATAGTTAAGCTTTGCAGTACTCTAATACAGATGGCATTTACCAAATGGCACGTGTGTGTCCAACACAACTATAAGCAACCTTTACTCACAAGTGTGCCTCCCTTTCCTTGGCTTCTGCTACCATGAAGAGGCCTGCATGCTTTGTGTCCTGAGAATAGGAACAGCGAGGTAAAGCCATCCTGAAAGTAAGTCTCAGGCTGGCAGAAGGAAAGGCACAGGGGAGTTCTAAACTTCCCAGGTGAGGCTCCTGGTTTCTGTCTGTTTTTGAGCAGGAAGACTTAAACAGTTATACTCAATTTGGTTTATCTACTTTTTGCAAAATTCTGCTGAATCTTGGTAGGTACATATTTCTTGCTGGGTATCGGTGCAATGGTTTCAAGTGTATTGATGGAGCTGGGGCTTTTACTTTGGTTGCAGTAATGTCCTAGAGCTAGAAGGACACACTAGGAGATGAAGGGGGACAGATAAGATGTGGCCACTGTGTAGAATACTGTGATGCCTGCAGAGTACTTTGGAGGACGTTTTTACCAAATTATGATGAGTTTGGAAGATAAATTGAGGTACAGCTCATGGGGGGTGGATAGTAACACGGTAAGCAGATTACAGAAAGGTGATTCTGATGGATTTGGATAGAAATTACTAGCATGTGGTGATAAGGAATTTCTGAAGAAAGAAGGGGAATGATGGGTCAGACAATAATGGTTGTAAATGGTATGAGAGGGTGATGGAGGGGTTGTGATCTGTAGGTTAAATGCTTTAAAGATTCCCCATAGAGAGCACCAAAATGGCCCATTAAATGCATTAAAGATAGCCACAGAGGTACCAAAATGCATTGGTGCTTCATTAAAGAAAGAAAGTTCAGTACTTCCTGGATTACTTTGACCAAGAGCAAGCCCTAGACGAATTTTCTACTTCTCTCCCCATATCTTCTACCTGTAATTTGTGGTTTCAGGCTTGCTGTAGTCTGTGCATATTTGATCAACCTCTGTTGCCTATGTCTGTGTCTTAGCCCTGTGCCTGCCTGATGTCTAGCTGTGAATCTGACCATTCCTACCAAAAGGCTTTTCTCTGTATTTATTGAACAGCAGAGGAAGCACGACATGGGGAAGGAGGTGGGGACACATTACAGACATCTTTAATAGAGTTTTTCAAGGGATTAGGCAGGACCACTGATCCCTGTTTACCCTTGGACACTCAGTGCTGTAAACATATCCTTAGCAAGTGACATCCACACGTTGCTGTCAACTCTGTGGTTATATTTGCTGTATAAAGTTGTTTTTCACCATATCTGCTGTTTATAGCAAATGACTAACACACATACACATACATGCATTGCTCTGGATCAGGGTCATGGAAGACTACATAATTTAATATTAAAGCTATGTATTTTCTTAGGTTATAAAGGCTGATTACATGGGAAATCCAAGGCAAGTAAGGTTGATTGTTACATTGTTCTCTTTGAGCACACAGGACAGCACTCAAAGTCTTAAGTGACCTCGAGGTGTATTACTAATTGACTTTGAGAGCCAGCAAAAGTTCTAGTCTCTTAGAATTTAGGGCATATTTCTACAATAATGTATTGCCCCAGTATGAGAAAGGTGAGTCCAAAGTGCCTGTCCTATAATGTTGTGATTGACATGATATAAGAAATAAGGATACCAGGCAAGTAGCTAGTATGTGAGGGTGGAAGTTTTAGATTGATGCTGACAGCCACCCACCCACCCACCCACACATTCATTCATTCAAGCAGGTCGAGTGTGCCTGCCAGCTGATGGATGCTGAAGCTGCAGCAACATCTATAGACTGCAGCCAGCCAGCCACAGCTCTGGCTCTATGTCCAGCTGCCACATTAGATTCAAGTGACAAGCTCCTTGTTATTCTACATCTTATCTAAATCAATTTATTTAATCTCAGAGTGATAATTAGGGCATACACACATACACACACACACACACACACACACACACACCCATATGTGCATGCACACACATAGACACATGCATGCATGCTTGTCCTTGGGAATTTCAACCCAGAGTGGATGCCTGACACTACAGACAGCCCTAAGCCCTATGTGTATATGTATAATGTCTTCCTATTAGATACAACATGAGTCAGCCCTTTCATCACTGTGACAAACACCTTCCAGGAAGCCAGGGTGGTGCATGCCTATAATCCCAGGGCTTGGGAAGTGGAGGCAGACGATAAGAGGCTCACAGTCATACTCAGCTACATCATGAGTTCAAGGCTGGCTTGGGCGCTCAGAAATAGAAAAATGAATAAATAAAACAACTTACAAGTAGGAAAGCCTTATTTTGGCTCCGAATTCCAGACTTTCTGGCCGTGGTTTCTTGGCCTTGCTGTTGTGGCTGTGCAGCAGCACAAAATGCCATAGAAGAATATTTGCAGGGGAGACCTCGTGGCAGCCAGCATGCAGAGAGAGTGAGAGAGGACACTGGGATTCTAATGTCCCCTTCAAAGGCATGGTCCTAATGACCTACTCTTCCTCTAGAGCCCACATCCTGAAGATTCCATCACCTCCTAGTAATACCACAGAGTGATGATAAAGCCTTAACACATGAGCCTCTGAGGTACTTCAGATACAGACAGCATATATGTAACTATGACACAGTGTAACTTATAAACTAGGCACAATATCAAATGAATTATAATGACTTAGAATAAATCCTAATACTCTGAGAATGTTTCCTTTCCCCACTAAATTAAAAATTTCCACCTTTTCACTTAAAGGAAGCCCTTTACCGCTTCCTTGATGGATACAAATTGCTACCATTACATTACGTGAAATAAGGGTTATTTGAACACCAGAACTGCAATGGTGTAATAACTTAGGTAGATGCTGGGTGGCTGCAGACATGGTGAATCATGGGAGGAGAGGGATGAGGCATGGAGTGAGTGGTGAGGGGCAGACTGGTGTGCAGCTGTTTACTTCTGAATTTTTTTCATTTATTGTTTTCAGATGGTTAAGAAAAGTGAAATGGAGTTGATTTTTTCTGTACTATTTTGTTAATTTCTAAAGGAAGCAGCTATTAGCCCAAGAGATGCCATGATGAGTTTTCCAGTCACAGGAAAGCTCAGGCAGGCTGGCTTGCAATGCACATCTCCATTATACCTCCCTGGTTGTCTCCAGGGTGGAGTCAGGCCCTGTGCTAGAACACCACCTCGGGGCTGGGATAGCCTCCGTCTACTGAGTGCGTTTTCTATAGTCAGTCTGTTTCTCCAGCAAACATTGACTCCACCAGAACATGGCAGCCTCCCAGTACTTAATCCTATCTGCCCCGACTGCCCCTCCAAGGCTGCCTTGCCTTGATCTCTGTCTGGCCAAGATTTTGCATGGAAATGTAGAAAGACTAGCTTTGGCTTTGAGTCTTTAGCCATTTGCTATCTAAATGTTTTGTTTTCTGATGTACCAGGTATAGGAACTCCCCAGGGTGATGGCCTTCTCATCTATAAAGTAAGAGCAATGCTACCCACCATCCAAATTATGGAGAGGCTTAAGTGAGGTGATGAAATATGATGTTGATGTTACTTGGCCTACTAAGCTATTGGATATAAAAAGCCTACATTCTTTGTAACCTGGATGCAGCCAAGCAGTTCCATCCCCTTGCTGTTCCCACTCTACTGATTCTGCAACATTATGCGAAGGTCCCCAGCATCTCTGGGCAGTAGGCACAGGGAGTCCACACAGAGACCACTTAAGCAAAAGAGCCTTGGCTAGGCAGGTGGAAATCCTACCCTTTTTCCTGCATTTCACCCAGGCAGAATTTATTTAAGTTCTACACACTTGGTCCCAAAAGTTTGCTGAGGTTTTATATGGTAATAGTTTCAGAAGTATAAATACCACCAATTTTCAAAAACCTGCATCTAGAAATATACTTGTTTGTACTTCCTTTACATTTATTTAGATTATTAAAAAAATAAATTTATTTACTCCTTTTGATTTTTTTACTTTTTACATAAGTTTTGATGGAAAAATATTAATAAGAAATATTTTTCTAAATTCACAAAACTCATGACATGAAAATAAATGTTCAAATGATATTTTAGGTAGGCTTTCAATACATACTTTTGGAGTCCTTCCAGCTTAATATTGCACCAAGATTTTAGGTGCAATCTATGAACTAATGCCGTTCTCCCTGAATTTTCTCAATATGTGATCCTCAGCAGGCTAGCACTGGATCCCCTGGAGCAATTGTTAAAATGTGAATTCCTGGGCTGCTCCTCATATCTCTGGCCAAGGGGCCCAGGCGGCTGCATTTTTGATGTGTTCCTTAGGTGAGACTTTGTGAGCTCACACTCTGCTATTTAGTCTCAAAGCTGTGACCTTAGCTATGCCATAGGAAGTGAAGTTTGCATTTCTGTAGTAGACTCTCTCACACTGATCCTTCTGATGACTTTACCAGGAGCATCCTGCCCTTTGCTCTGGCTGGGATTTATTGCCACTCTTTCAAAAGCAGAAAAACAGGAGGGTTTACCGAGTCTTAGGTTTCAGAGACTTCTAGATGAATCTTAATTTGGGCCCATTGCTCGTTTACATAGGAGTAAAAAGCAGTTTGCAACAACCATCACAGCTCAGAATGTAGCCAAGCAATCCGTAAGTCTTCTCTTGGAGTTTACCAGTTTGCAGTCTTTCTTATTCTGGCAGCAGTGCATCTAAATATTAACTAATTAATCTAGCTTGTAATATTCGCAGTTGGTCTCACTGAATGAGGTGGGAGTGGGTCAGATCTGCAGAGCATCCAAATGCAAATAAGTAGCATTTGTTTGTAGGTGGAACCAAATGATTATAAATGAGTGGCGGCTGTCTCCTGGGCTTGGACATAAAGGTCTTGTCAACGAAGAATTGTATCAACAAACGGCTGTTGGGAAAATACTATTATGTAGTAATAGCTGCTATTAAAATCCATTAGCAATCTTGATGGCCTGTTTGAATTTGATGCATCATTTGCTTTGAATAGCATTTCTTCCTAAAGTTTTGCCATAGAATTTATGCAGATTGATAGGCGGTCTTCGTGACATTGTGGGAGATTAATACCGATTAGACATTTTGCTACTAATCCGGCCTGGAGAACTATGGCAAATACAGCACTTAAATATGACAAGAGAACATGTACAGCCCAGAACCCCTACCCCAGAGTCTCTTACTGTGAAATAGCCTTTAGGTTTCCATGACAAACGACCACAAACTTTAAATGGATCCTTCGTTTTCCACTTCTTAATATCCTCGCTTTCCCTCATCCTATTACCTTTTGGGGACTTCAGAGAGCCCTCTAGGGAGGCCACAGTGCCCTCTGGACACAGCTTGGCGGAAAACACTCAATGCCTAATGAGATTTTTGTAAAATGCTTGAGTTGGCAAAGAGAGTACAGCTGTTGGGAAGGTCGGGGAAGCTCGGCCACCCAGCCCCTGCGCATGCTCCTAGGTGCCCTGGCCGCACCCCAGGGCGGGGGAGACCCCAAGAGCCAGCACCATCTGGCCAGTGAACGCCAGAGGGATGTTAGGGTTGTTAATCCAAGATGACGGCAGTCAGGGCCAGTTGTGCAGGCTCACCGGATCCAAGGATTTGTTGTTTACACAGATTGGAATGCACATTAGGACACACGTACCCTGTTTTACAGAAAGGTAGGCAGGCCGGCTCCTCTTGTCCCTTGTCTCTGGTCTGCACTAATCTTTTTTGCCCACACGTCCTCGGGACAGTTTAACATTTTGTGAATTAGGACTACAAATCTTTGGGGAAGGAAGCTTATCTTAGTGTTTATATCCCAGAGTCTAGTCCATGGTATTCACTTAAATCTCTGACCTGCCATCAATCTCTGCATGTGCTTCCCCGTTTATTTATTTATTCATTAAGTAAATATCTATTAACATCTGCCAGGGAGCAGCCAGGGCTTTGATAGCATGGGTACAGTAAGGATATGACAAAGGCCATCATCATAGACCTGACATTCTGTTGGGTACAGGGTAGATGGATAATAAAGTAATAAACAGCTGTGCAATATGATTTCAAGATTTGAAAATGCTTGAAGAGAAATACATCAGGACCAGAAAATACACAGGGACTATTATAATTGTTTAATACATAGTAGGGTGACTTTAAAAGATAAACTAGCAGTGAAGTGAAAAAGAGAGGCAGGATAGAAAGCTTTAAAAGATTTCAAAATAGAGGTGATGGATTTGTGAAAGGTCCTCTATAATTGGCCAGATGAAAATCAAGTATATAAACTGCCAAAATAGCCTTGCACCATTCAGAGAACAGAAGACAGGAAGAGAGAGGCCTGTAAAGTCCACCACGATGCTGAATTAATGTCTGAAACCTCCAAGAGTCTGAAAAAATAAAATTAAATAAATTAAAAGACTTCCTTGCCAGGACTGGCGAGAAGGCTCACTGAGTACTTGGTATGCAGGCATGGGGACAGTAGTTTGGATCCCTAGAACCCAGTTAAAAAGCATGGCAGGGGGCAGGTCACCTGTAACCCCAGTGCTGAGGAAGGGGGTGGGAAATAGACAGGAAGTTCCCAAGAGCTCATTGGCCACCAGTCTAACCTAAAGGGGAAACTCCAGAACCTGTCTCAAAATCATGAGGTGGAGGGCAAGAGGAAAAACACAGCTGATATTTACCTCTGGCCTCCACATTTGCCCTCAAGGGTTAGCATACCTGGATACAGACCACACATAATAAATAAATAAACAAACAAACAAACAAATAATAGTCTTTATATTAAAATGAGAGGGAAGTTCACCGATTGACGATTCTTTAGATACGAATGAATGTATGATAGAATGCTTGTGTGGGATGCACTTCTGTGCTGACAGTTCAAATGACCAGGACCAAACTTTAGAAAATCTTAAAGTTGCCTAAAGGTTGGGTTGGAGGAATGGCTCAGAGGTTAGAAGCAATTGTCACTTTTTCAGAGGACCAGAGTTCAGTTCCCAGCAGCCACGCTGGGAGGCTCGCAGCTACCTGTGACTCCAGCCCTGGGATATCTGACACCCTCTTCTCCCCTATGGGCAGCCACACACATGTGCATGCACACATACAGAAACATACATATTAATAAAAAATAAAATAAGTTTAAAGATTTGCCTATATGATTCTTATTCCAAGGCACTGCTAGCTGTGGATCTCATGACCAAGCTTGCATTCAGGTTGCAGCCCTGTGAAAAAACAAAAAGTCAGATGCTGGGGAAGTCTCATGCTGGGGAAGGCAAAGGTTGTCCTGGGACTCACATTACTGACACCAATCTGGAATGTGTTCTACCATGCATGATGGTCAGTGTCTCTTCTTTACATCTGGGCCGTATTAAACAAATGGAAAAGCAAAACCAAACAAGGAAAGAACCAAAAACCATGTGGCCCTTTCCAGACACGGTAGCATGTGTCTATAATCTCATCCCTTGGGAGTCAGAGGATGAAGGATCCCAAACCCAAGGCCTGGTCATTACCAGAATGATAAGACAAGCAAAACAAACAGAAAATATCAGCTCCCAGATGCTGCAGCAGAGCAGCACATGTGCAAGTGAACTGACGGAAAGGCGGACTCTAGACACCAGGGCAGGGCTGTGGCACCTGCTGATCAGGCCACACTAAAGCCGAGTCACAGGCCTGTTTCCCATACTTGGCCACTGCCCTTCCCTGCCTTCACTCTTACTCATGAATTAAAATGTTCCCGGACATATAAAGAACTTAAAAAGTGAATCACTCAACAGCAAATCATGTCATCATTAACCAGGCAGACAAAATGAACAGAAGCTTCTTCAAAGATGACAAAGCCATCAAGGATGCAATCCAAAACTGCACCGAGAATCCATTTCATCCCAGTTCAAATGGCTCTCATTAGAACTACAGCAACATGGGCCTAGAGAAAAGACTCAGTGGGAAAAGTCTGTGCCATGCATGTAGTGCATGATGTGTCTGTAATCCCAGTGACAGGGGAAGCTTGTGGGTTGGTTAGCCTGTGTACACAAGGTAGAAAGTGTACACACTCACACACACACATACACACACACACACACACACACACACAGGAGGGGGGACAGAGACAGAGACAGAAAGACAAACACAGAGACAGAGAAAGTGCAAAAAAAAAAATAACAACCAAATACAGGTAAGGATGTGGGGAAAGAGATATCTTTATACATTGCTTCTGGGAATATAAATTAGTCACTATGGAAATAAGTAAAGAAGTCCCTTAACAAACTAAAAATAGAACCACTATATGATCCAGCTGTACCACTCCTGGGAATGTATGCAAAGGAGTCTGTCATGGCCATGTTTATTGCAGCTCTGTTAACAATAGCCAAGATATGGAGCCAGACTAGCTGCCCATCAACTGATGAATGGTTAAAGAGACAGTTACATATACCCATAAGGGGGCTTTATTCAACCATAAAGAAAAAATATAACATTTTCACAAAAATACATGAAATTGCAGATTATTATGCTAAACAAAATAAGCCAAACCCAGAAAGACAAATGTGCCATGCTTTCTCTCACATATGAGCTGAAATAAGATTTTCCAACCTTTAAGTACCTAAATATTCATTGTTCTTATCAATCTTCTATTCAGGAAACTGAAAGCCAATGGGGAAAAGTTTAAGGGTATAATTTTACTTCCATATAATGTAAAAGCTTTCTAATATCCTAGCAAAAGATGGAAAGAGCCATCTCAGGTGGAAATGTCTTTCCCATCTACAGAAGTGTTCAGTCCAAGACTCATGACCAATTGTCAGAGTGAAGTTGAAGGAACTTAAGAATTGACTGGGGAGTGTTGTTGAAGGCTGGATATTTGCCTACGATGCATGAGGCCCTGGGCTTAATGCCCAGTACTACCCAAAATAAATCAACAAAAGACCCCAGGAAAGAGATAGACTAAGCATAGGAGGCTGAGAGGAGCTGGCCTATGAGCTCACAGGGTAGAGCCAGCAAAATGGTTTAGCAGGTAAAGGTGCTTGCTGCCAAGCCTGATGACCTCAGTTCTATTCCCAGGACTCACGGGGTGGAAGGAGAAAACCAGCTTCCAAAAGTTACCCTCTGACATCCACACTTATGCTTTCGTGCACACATGCTATGGTGCATCCCAATACCCCATACAAATAAATGTCTTAAAAATGTTAGGCAAAGGGATTGGGTAAGTGATGGAACTAAATGACTTTAAGATCTAGTTCAAACCTGACATTCAAATCTTGTTTTATTTTAATTCTGAAAGCATATGGTTTCATGAAGAGCTATCTACTCCTCTTTCTTTCTTATCTACTATCTTATGCAGCATTGGGATAGGACCCCAGGGCTTCGTGCATGCTGAGCAAGTACTCCACTACACACTGTATCCCCAACTGCCGACTGCTTTTCTGATTTATAGATTTTGTGGGGAAAGTGCGTGCATGCGTGCGTGCGTGCATGTGTGTAAGTGTGTTTGAAGACAGGGAGGGTGGGATGGAGAACGACCTAGAGAACTCTAGCTTCTTTCTACCAGGGTAGCCATCTAACTAAATCTAGCTACTCATTTTGTCTGTAGCTACTCATTTTGTCTGTAGGCTGGAGGGATCAGTAAGAATTTTTAGTAATATTTTGTATGGGAGCTTTTTCCAAATGTAGTGGTCCAGACAAACCAAGCAGGAGCAGCCTGCCACACTGGGTTGTGGATTCATCTTACTGTCTCCCAGTGAGACACTCATTGGAAGCTTTTCCTTGTCCCATGAAAAGAGCAGAGGGTGGAGGGGAATATGAGGTCTATGGAACAATCATTTGTTTAAATGATATGATTGTTATGAACTGTCTAAGTCTATAAATTTGAAATATAAAATAAAAGCTTTTTATTCCTAGCAGGTATTCAAAATATTAACAACAGATGTAGCATGCTTTTAATTTCTGGCTTTTCTCTCAAGCCTAGGTTTCAGTAACTTCATCAAGGGATAGCAGTATTATTGACCCTACTAAGTGCTTC
>LZPO01108145.1:76884-90202 GCA_001675575.1 Neotoma lepida | reverse complement strand
GTGACGAACATCCAGCATTCTTGCAATGAACAGCTGTTCTATCCATCCAGGCTGGTTAGCAGAGTGCATGGGCAGAGGCTATTTGTGGGGCAAAGGGAAAGTCAACTTATTTCTCATCCTGTGTATGTTCTGGGTCTAGATTTAGGTGGGCAAATATGTGCAGCCAGAAAGCTTGGCAAATTGGTGCAGCAGGGACCTTCTGTTGAACATTAATCATTTCTTCCCCTAACTTCATGTGGTCTGTTAGCTCAGGTTAGTACTGAACAGTGAACTCCACACCCTTTGCCCAGACCATCCTAGAAACCATCCTTGTAAGCCATGGCTCTGCTTTGGAGACTCCTGGGGTATTTGTACATGACCATGTGGTGTCAAACTATGTTTAATTCTGTGCTCCTAGCCATCAAATATATTGTAGTCTTTTCCTACACCAAATAATTTTCTAATTCTCAGTAACACCCACTTCTCTGGCCTACCGTTTGACATTGATGCTACCTAACTGGAAGCAGTGCAGACTCCACAGGTTCCATCCTATAAGATTGCTTGTCCGCAACCTCAGATGATCTCTGGGAGTCCAGATTACCAACTGTGGATTTGGTAAACCAACAATAAACCAAAGGTTCCCATGTGCCCTCTGATTATCATAATTTTCAAGAATGGCTCAAGAGCTCAGGAAGAACTTTAGATAACAAGGTATGGTAAAGAAAGCCAAATGAAGGGCAGGGGCGTGGTTGAGGAGGACCCTGAGCACAGAGGCTTCTGACTCCGTGGAGTCAGACACATGGACGCATGACAGTGTGCACCTAACCAGCAAGTTCTCCAATCCAGGAGCCCACTAAGAGTCAGTTCATTAGAGTAAAGCATGCTCCTATCACCAGGAAATTCTACAAAAACATCTCTATCACTTAGGAAATTTAGGAATTTTAGAGTTCTATGTAGAAGACCCCAAACAGAGTCAAAAGTCTTATTTCACAAGTGGTTTTTCTATCCTTCTCTCTCCCTATGCTGCACATTGAACTGGGCTTTGTTCTTGCTAGGCAAGTGCTTCACCCTTGTGCTGCATCTCCTGGCACTTGTACTTTTGAAGGCAGGGTTTCATTAGGTAGCTCAGGCTGACCTTGACATAATGATACAGCTCTGGCTGACCTGGAACTCAGTACCTTCTTGCCTTCCCAGTGCTGGAATTACAGATGTGCACCACCACATCTAGTGCTGGTTTCTGGTCTTAAATCCAAATCACCTCTAGTGTTCCCTTTTACACTCTAGTCATGCCCTCTTACCATCTTCCAACCCTTGGAAGGCTTGCAGTCCTTTCCAGTCAGTTAAAGTAGCATTTTTCTGTGTGTCTGATGAGCACCTCCAACATTCACTTCCTAAACCAACTGTAGCCGAACCTTCCTCAGCTCAGCTCTCACCTCTGGTACCCATTGTGTTGAAACCCCGTAGGTGTCCTACAATGCATGTTTTATTCCTGCGTCTTTTCTGCTCCCATGCTGTGTGGCACACCATTCTGTCAACTTAGAATGTGCATCCCTCACTTCTTCCCCAAGCTAGAATATTCTTCTCTGAGGTCCAGTCATCCCGCCACCAAGAAGCCCACACTGAACCTACATACAGGCCAGATTCCTTACAACAGTTACATGGTGGCTCAGGGTAGATACTACAAAGTCCACCTTTTAAGATTATACTGTCCAGTGGTTTTAGTATATGTACACGTTTGTGGCACTGTCTCCATAATCCAATATCAGAACATTTTCATTACCCTCAAAGAACTCTTTCATCATTAGCAGTGTCTTCCATTCTTCTCTCTTCCACACCCTGATGCTGGCAGCCATGATCTACCTTCTGTCTCTAAGGAGCTCCAGTCTGAATTCTATTTGGGTACGACTGCATGCCCTTAGCTTGCTGGGTTGTCTTTCTAGTCCCTCTTCTCCTAACGTCCTGAATGCCTTAGTGACCAAGGACTTTATCTTTGCATCCTCAGAACCTGACTTGTGGCAACTTGGTAGGACCCCTACCCAAGTTTGTGTCCTCTGCTTCTTTGTTTTCTCCTAAACCCATCAAGTTCAAGTCACACTGCCATTACTCTTACTTTTGTGGCCTTCCGCTGGAGTGTGGTCAACCTACCAGGGGCCATGCCCTTAAAAAAATGACTCCCCCGCTCCCAGCAACTATCAGTTACCACTAGCTCCTTAGTGAGGGGTGGAGCCTCATGCCTCCCTCCCCTCTTTGTGCTGGGATTTCGTTTGCCTGAGCTTGCTCGATTCAGTTCTGATGACATCTACCCAGAGTTAGTGTCCAGTCAGTTGTACAAAAATTATGCCTTACTTCAGATGTCACTCAACAAGTCTCAGCTTCTGGGAGTTCTTAGCCATAAGCTGGAATTCCCACAGCCATTTGCCCAAGGTCAGTTAATTTGTGGCAGAAACTTTCGGTCATCATGGAGATACTGACCTTCACCTGTTTTTATAAAGGGAAGGATTTGGATAAATGACTCGCCTGGAGAAGCTAGGACATAGGACATAGGACACTGTGAGGTAAGGAATATGGAACTGCCCTGCTCTCTAGGAGCACAGCTCAGGACCCATACATGTTCATTGATCCGGGCTCCCAGACCCAGGTCTCATGGAGGCTTAATCATAGAGGCATGATTGATTCATCATTGGCCACTGACAATTAATTCAGTCTCCAGCTCCTCCTGCTGGGATGTTGGGGGATGTCCACACCTATAACAATGCCTGTTGTCTTTCTAGTGACTGCCCCTGTCCTGAGGCTATGTAGGGGCTTCTGTCCCTCAGTCATCTCAGCATAGGAAAATCACTTTCATGACTCCAGGGGCTCCAGAGCTTTTACTAAGCCTTTTCCAGAAAATGCAGACAAAGAGCTAACATGCACATCACAGTGTCATAGCACCTACTTCCCTCTGGGTTGGCCTCACCTCCTATGTCTTGGCACATGAACTGTCACCAGCTCCACATGTGGCAAGAAAGTCTCACTGGTGGAGAAAGAGCCACTCTCTGCAAGCTCACAGGATGCTAAGGAAGTGAGTGCACACATCTTCTTCTTTATTTGTTGATGGGGATGTTGTTCTGTATGCTGTGAATATGTGTTGCTCTGATTGGTTGATAAATAAAGCTGTGTGGCTAATGGTGAGGCAGAATAAGGTTAGGTGGGACATTCGAACTAGGGAGAGAGGAGAAGAAAGCAGAGCTGAGCAGACGCCATCCCACCGTCCAGAGAGCAGCATGTAATGGCACACAGGTAAAGCCACAGAACATGTGGTGACATAGATTTATAGAAATGGGTTCATTTAAGAGGTAAGAGCTAGCTAGTGAGAAACCTGCCACGGCCATAGTTTAAAAATAATATAAAGCCTCTGTGTGTTTACTTGGGTCTGAGCAGCCANGGGAGCCAGGGGGGACCCAGNTAAAACATTCACCTACAATTTGTCACCAAAGGTGGTGAGAGTGAGCTGTTAATGTGGATCACTGTGAATCCTTGCGGTTTTTATGAAAGAGTTCTGTTAACATCAGGAGAGGGGGCACTGGACAGACAAAAGCATTAAGAACCTATTACTGTTTCCTGTACTCTTTGAAGGTAGTGCTGCAAACTAAAGTGGCGTCCATGAGCCATAAATGTGTTTTCATGGAAAGGGAACTTGGTGAGGAAAAAAATTAATTATGGGCTTGACCTTTGACCTAGAGAACCACCACTTGTAGATATATGAAGATACAACATGTAGGTACATGACAGCATCCTTTGATCTGGTCTCTACTGTAAACAAGTCCAAAGTAGATTGTTATCTCTCTGACAGCTGGGAGGGGCACAGTTGTGGTGAATGTGTGGCAAGAGGTACCTAGCCACCACTCTGGACTGAGGTTCAGGGATCAAAGTTTCTTACAAAACAATTCATAACAGGGGTAAGAATGAACATGAAAAGGAAGAGAAATTATTGTCACACTCCAGGGAACACTGCAGAACTCAAAGGCCATAGTAAGGCACTATATGTAGCAGAACATAGGTTGTAAATCAGTGTAATAATCTCAAAAAGTTTCTCTTCTACCCTACATTCCAGGCTTGGAATGGGATAGGCATGGGGGCTCCTTTCATTTAAAATGAGGTGTTGTGCTAGCTAGTTTTTTCTGTCACCTTGACGCAAACTAAAATTGTCTGGGAAGAGGAAAACTCAATTTCGAAAACGTTGGCCTGTAGGCAAGGCTGTGGGAGTGCTTTCTTGATTAATGATTGATGTGGGAATGTCCAGCACACTGTGGGCAGTGCCACCCCCTGGGCAGGTGGCCCTGAGTTGTATAAGAAAGCAGGCTGAGCAAGCCAGTGAGAAGTGTTCCTCCGTGGTCTTTGCTTCATTTCCTGCCTCCAGGTTCTTCTTCCATGATAGATTGTAACCTGTAAGCCAAATTGGTTTTGGTCAGTGTTTTATCACAGCAATAGTGAAACTCAGCTAGGACAAGTGCAGCAAGGCATGGGTGGAGTTTTAGAGGAGCATGGGNTGGGGCAGAAGCAGACATCCCCAGCCAAGACATCCAAACCTCTTCTGTACAATCCTCAAGCCCCTCTTCACTCTAGCATCACCGAGGCATCTCCCCAGGGTAGAGATCTTCCGTGGTCACCCCTTGTTCTGGAAGGAGTGATCCCTAATGGCTTGACCAGTGCCTTAATTTCCTGTATTGTTCTGACCTTGGAGTGTTTGGATCGCACAAGGGCATTTGCCAACGGAATAGACTATTATAATAACGCAGCTTCTAAACTTGGCGTCGGAGCTGCATCTGCAGACTGTTTTCTTGTTTGGGTAGATAATGACTTGCGTTTTGTTCAGAAGGAACTGACTGTTTAACAAATGAGTTGCTGAAGGCGCCTCAGTTACTCTCAAAGCTGCTTGTGTTTATTTGTGCACTTAGACAAACTTGAGGATATTATGCAGACTCTTTACAGTACAAAACAAAGACACTTGCTCAATTCACTTCATTATTCTCCCATCTCCCCTTTATNCTATATTTAAAACTGTAAAAATAATACATGCTTTAAGAAGAAAATGATAAAAGATATAGAATATTTATTGTGTTGTTCCTTCACTTAAGTACTTTCCCCCAAGAGAACTAAAGTTGTTAACTCTGTACAAAATCGTATAAACACAGATATGCACATATAGAGAAACATGTCTGTAGGATTATGGAGCATGGAATTATATGGGTATTAACAATATGATCATAATACAGACATTATCCTGGAATTTTCTTTTTTCCCTCTTAATTTTCTTTCCTCCTCAGGAAAAGATCTATAAATAACTCACTTTTTCAGTATCAACAGGATGTTTCTTGCAGTAATTGTGTAGGTATGATTGTCACTCTGGGGGAGGCATGGCAGGACAATCATGGTTTTATATTTTTTACCACTACAAACAATACTNATTTACTATCCTCATACATAGATCTTTACATGGTCTGTCTCTCATTTTATAAAATAGTTTTCCCCAAACAACTGAATGGTTGAATCATAAATTATTTAATTTTAAAATTAATAGTATACAACTGTTTTTTAAAAATCTGTTCTAACACCTATTCCTACCAGCTTTATCTGAGAGCACCATTTTCCCACATCCTAAGCAGCTTTAGACATCTTTTTTCTTACATTTTTAGACACCCAGTAGTGAAAACTCACTGTCTCATTGGTGTCTTATTTATCTTTTCTTGATCACATATGAGATTAAACCTTTCTTTACAAGTTCATCNACTGTGTTTTTTGTTTTGTTTTATTTTTCTTCTCGCTATGTTCACCTTTAGCTTCTTTTTTCATTGAGAATTTTTTCTTTACTGATTTAAAATAATTATTTTATGTGTATGGATATTTTGCCTGCATGTACATGTGCATGTCTGGTGCCTATAGAGGCCAAAAGAGGGCATTAGATCCCCTGTGCAGGAGTTCCAGATGGTTGTTGGCCACNGTGTGGTTNCTGGGAATTGAGCCGCCAACTTCTGGAAGAGCAACCAGTGCCCCTGACCACTGAGCCACCTCTCCACCTTCTCTTTACTGATTTTTAAGGTTATATATGTTAGAGGTTGTTTGTTTATCATAAGTATTGTAAATGATTTTTTCAGTCCGTTTAAATCTTGACTTTGTTTACAGTATTTTAAGCATAGTTTTTTCATTTCCCAGAATTAAATGTCTCTTTCCCTTCATAGTCCTGGGAATTTTAGTGTTCTGAAAAATTCTGTTGGGAGCCGAGAGATGATTCAATGGGTAAGAGTACTCACTGCCCAAGCATGAGGACCTGAGTTCAAATCCACATCACCTATGTAAAAAGCTGGGCATGGCTGCACATATGCCTATAACCCTGGTGTGTGTGTGTGTGTGTGTGTGTGTGTGCTGTCTCTTATACACATCTAGATGTGTATAAGAGACAGGACCTTCATGAGCACACATATACCACACACACATTAAGTCCACACACACCGATTCTAAAAAAATAAAAGTAAAGTAAAATAAAATAATTTTAGAAGCTCTTGGAGAGTGCAGAATTATAGAATCTTCTGGATTTTCTTCAAATGATTTATTATTTAACATTTTTACATTTGGATCTTTAATTTTTCTTTGTTTGCATGTATAGCAGTTACATTTATCTCATTTGCTGGTCAAAGGACCCATTTCTCACTGAGTTTGCAGCAGCATGCTGTCATCTGTTCAACCCTTGTTCACTCTATCTAGACTGTGCTCTGGTTCCTGAAGGAATCATCGGATGCTGTTTGCCGGCATCTATTTGATGACATTGGTGGCTATGCTAAATACATTTTGCTAATTTACAATGGGATCGCAGTATTATAGTTGGATAAGACCCATGTGACAAGAAGAGNACCTCAGCTCTCTGTAAAATAATACTGTGAGTGTATTTGATCCAACTACAGTGTCAATCATGAACCTCAGGAGTCCAGGCCAGCTTTGTGTATGCACGGCATCCAAGTATGTTATAATTCATGGAGCTTCCGGTTCATTTACATTAAAAGATTACTTTTAAGCTTCTGTGAATGTAACTTAGCCACCATTTTGATGAGAAATCAGCTTTGAATATTTTTTTCTGTTTCTGTAGGGACTGANCCCTGGGCTTTGCATACACCAGAGAAATATTGTCACTTAGCCCAATCTATGAAATCGAACGTGTCTGTAGCTCTAGCAGATGATTTACTTGCCAAAGTTGCAAACTCATGAATTTAAACTAATACCAATTAAAGTGACATAATGAGTGAGTTTTGACTTTCAAAACATAAAGCTTAAATTGAGAATTGGAGAGATGGCTCAGTGGCTAAGACTGTCTGCTGAGCAATCACAGGGACCAGGATTCAGATCTGAGCACTCATGTAAGAGGCTGGACATTCTATGCATGACTAGAACCCCTTAAAGAGACGGGAGAATCACCAAGGCTTGCTGACTTCTAAGCTAGTCAAGATGCAAGTTCCAGGTTCACAGAGACTCTGCTCTAAAGGAATAGGTGGAGAATTACAGCCTCTTCTGGTTTCTGCACATATGTACACACAGACACATATAGACGTACAAATAAATAAATTGCTTAGGCTAGCCTGGGCATGTAGCTCAGTGGTTGTGTCAAGTACTTGCAAAAAAATAATAAAGTAAATTAAAAATAACAAAAGCACCTTTAAGCTTAATAACTAGAGAAGTTATTGGTTATTTGCCCTGATCATTTGCTGAGAGATTTCCAGTGAAATACACATTTCTCTTTTAATTAATTGTTTTGGTGTTTATTTATAATTTAAATATAAATGCTTTTAGATTGTTTTCGATTTTTAAAGATTTATTTATGTGCATGCATGCACACATGTATGTGTGTATGTCTGTGTCTCTGTGAGTGGATGTGTACATAGTTGGGTGGGAGCACATAGCTGTGTACTCACAGAAGAGGGTGTCTCATCCCTCAGAGCTGGAGTTACAGGTGTTTGCAGGATATCCAGCTGGACTCCAAACTCAAATCCCCTTAACTGAGCTATCTTTCTACCCCTAAAATACTTAAGTAAAATATTCCCCTTGCAGTGTTTGGGTACCACTACTTGTTTTCACTGAGAGAGCAAGTGTAGTTTTTGGACNAGCTACTGTTCGACTTTTTAGTAGAATTCATGTTAATGAGACTGACTGTAGTTGCCCGTTAGCTGTCTCCTTTGAACTGACCTGTTAAAAGTTCATTCAGGCTCTCTTTCAATGGCTGGTTCTGAACTTACCTAAACATATCGCCAGAAACAGCCCTGCTCTTCTTGGTAAGCAGTGAACATTTAATATTTAACATTTAATTGAGGAATGGCTCAAGCTTACAATTCCTTATGTGCATTTCTGAAACTAAAAAAAGCTTTAAAAACTCATGAAATTTTGGGAAAGTTTTGACATCAAGTTCTGACTAAATATTAGTCTTTATTTCCTTGAGACGTTTTCTTGTGCCGGTGCCGTGTGGTTTAGAGAAGCTATCCTAAGCTCCGCTGTGATTGACACACGGTTTACGTTATAATCACCATTTTGCCTTTCTCAAACAAAAATATTCTAAATGGCAAACTATATCACTGGCCCCAGAGATTTCTAATAAGAAATTATAGACCTATATTTGGGAAGGATCAACGGAGCTTGCTGCACCCATTCTTCACCACCAGTATTAATGATGGCATTAAAGAGCATTAATGGTGTCATTTATTGAATGCTTACTGTGTGTATAGGCGATACTTTACACTGAGAGCTGGAGGCTGTAATTCTTCACAGTGAGCCACATAACTACTTAGAGACAGAGCTGAGCTGGATGCAGCTGTGATCCCAACCAGTTCTGCTCTGCCCTCTACCTTTGCCTGCACATCTACTGTGTTTGCCCAGGAGCAGTCTTTTCCCCCTTCATACTGTTTTATTTCCTCAGCGTGGTGTTCCATGTGCAAACAGGATGAGAATAGTAGCATATACAAAAGAATCCATGATTTCACTTGGCTCTTCTCTGTGTCTGTTTCCTTGCTTTTAAAACGAGGCTCAAGTCTGGGTAGGCAGCTCAGTAGTGGGAAGCTTGACAAGTACACCAAAGAAAAACCTCAGGTTCCATTCCGAGCATCAAGACTAGAGAAAGTGGTTCAAATACAGCTTTGCCCGCTGCACAGAATGACTGCAAGATTAACATCTTTCCAAGACTTCTGAAGGGAAAGAAAGGTGGAGTGGTGCGTGACATGTGACACTGTTGACCCCACACCTCTAAAAATCTTCCCAGAGTATCTTCACTTATAAAAGTATCTGACAGTCTACAGTGCTATTTTTTTTAAAATAGCAACTTTACAAAGACACAATCACATGCCATGCAATGAATTCCTTGGAATCATACAATTCAATAGTTTTAATAAAATTACAGATATGCAGACATGGCCACTGTTATAATACATTTTTCNTCAACCCTGAAAAGTACTCTAAGAACCCACTAGCAGTTGCCACCATTCCCTCCTCTGCTCTAGGTCCAGAAAATGCTCTTACTTTCTGTGTCATTTCTGTGTCTGACTCTTTCATTTTCAATTTCCTACCATCCTGAAAATCCAGAGTTCTAGAGAAAGGTGAATCTTCCAAAGAAGGAAAACACTGTAAANACCTCAGCTCTCTGTAAAATAATACTGTGAGTGTATTTGATCCAACTACAGTGTCAATCATGAACCTCAGGAGTCCAGGCCAGCTTTGTGTATGCACGGCATCCAAGTATGTTATAATTCATGGAGCTTCCGGTTCATTTACATTAAAAGATTACTTTTAAGCTTCTGTGAATGTAACTTAGCCACCATTTTGATGAGAAATCAGCTTTGAATATTTTTTTCTGTTTCTGTAGGGACTGANCCCTGGGCTTTGCATACACCAGAGAAATATTGTCACTTAGCCCAATCTATGAAATCGAACGTGTCTGTAGCTCTAGCAGATGATTTACTTGCCAAAGTTGCAAACTCATGAATTTAAACTAATACCAATTAAAGTGACATAATGAGTGAGTTTTGACTTTCAAAACATAAAGCTTAAATTGAGAATTGGAGAGATGGCTCAGTGGCTAAGACTGTCTGCTGAGCAATCACAGGGACCAGGATTCAGATCTGAGCACTCATGTAAGAGGCTGGACATTCTATGCATGACTAGAACCCCTTAAAGAGACGGGAGAATCACCAAGGCTTGCTGACTTCTAAGCTAGTCAAGATGCAAGTTCCAGGTTCACAGAGACTCTGCTCTAAAGGAATAGGTGGAGAATTACAGCCTCTTCTGGTTTCTGCACATATGTACACACAGACACATATAGACGTACAAATAAATAAATTGCTTAGGCTAGCCTGGGCATGTAGCTCAGTGGTTGTGTCAAGTACTTGCAAAAAAATAATAAAGTAAATTAAAAATAACAAAAGCACCTTTAAGCTTAATAACTAGAGAAGTTATTGGTTATTTGCCCTGATCATTTGCTGAGAGATTTCCAGTGAAATACACATTTCTCTTTTAATTAATTGTTTTGGTGTTTATTTATAATTTAAATATAAATGCTTTTAGATTGTTTTCGATTTTTAAAGATTTATTTATGTGCATGCATGCACACATGTATGTGTGTATGTCTGTGTCTCTGTGAGTGGATGTGTACATAGTTGGGTGGGAGCACATAGCTGTGTACTCACAGAAGAGGGTGTCTCATCCCTCAGAGCTGGAGTTACAGGTGTTTGCAGGATATCCAGCTGGACTCCAAACTCAAATCCCCTTAACTGAGCTATCTTTCTACCCCTAAAATACTTAAGTAAAATATTCCCCTTGCAGTGTTTGGGTACCACTACTTGTTTTCACTGAGAGAGCAAGTGTAGTTTTTGGACNAGCTACTGTTCGACTTTTTAGTAGAATTCATGTTAATGAGACTGACTGTAGTTGCCCGTTAGCTGTCTCCTTTGAACTGACCTGTTAAAAGTTCATTCAGGCTCTCTTTCAATGGCTGGTTCTGAACTTACCTAAACATATCGCCAGAAACAGCCCTGCTCTTCTTGGTAAGCAGTGAACATTTAATATTTAACATTTAATTGAGGAATGGCTCAAGCTTACAATTCCTTATGTGCATTTCTGAAACTAAAAAAAGCTTTAAAAACTCATGAAATTTTGGGAAAGTTTTGACATCAAGTTCTGACTAAATATTAGTCTTTATTTCCTTGAGACGTTTTCTTGTGCCGGTGCCGTGTGGTTTAGAGAAGCTATCCTAAGCTCCGCTGTGATTGACACACGGTTTACGTTATAATCACCATTTTGCCTTTCTCAAACAAAAATATTCTAAATGGCAAACTATATCACTGGCCCCAGAGATTTCTAATAAGAAATTATAGACCTATATTTGGGAAGGATCAACGGAGCTTGCTGCACCCATTCTTCACCACCAGTATTAATGATGGCATTAAAGAGCATTAATGGTGTCATTTATTGAATGCTTACTGTGTGTATAGGCGATACTTTACACTGAGAGCTGGAGGCTGTAATTCTTCACAGTGAGCCACATAACTACTTAGAGACAGAGCTGAGCTGGATGCAGCTGTGATCCCAACCAGTTCTGCTCTGCCCTCTACCTTTGCCTGCACATCTACTGTGTTTGCCCAGGAGCAGTCTTTTCCCCCTTCATACTGTTTTATTTCCTCAGCGTGGTGTTCCATGTGCAAACAGGATGAGAATAGTAGCATATACAAAAGAATCCATGATTTCACTTGGCTCTTCTCTGTGTCTGTTTCCTTGCTTTTAAAACGAGGCTCAAGTCTGGGTAGGCAGCTCAGTAGTGGGAAGCTTGACAAGTACACCAAAGAAAAACCTCAGGTTCCATTCCGAGCATCAAGACTAGAGAAAGTGGTTCAAATACAGCTTTGCCCGCTGCACAGAATGACTGCAAGATTAACATCTTTCCAAGACTTCTGAAGGGAAAGAAAGGTGGAGTGGTGCGTGACATGTGACACTGTTGACCCCACACCTCTAAAAATCTTCCCAGAGTATCTTCACTTATAAAAGTATCTGACAGTCTACAGTGCTATTTTTTTTAAAATAGCAACTTTACAAAGACACAATCACATGCCATGCAATGAATTCCTTGGAATCATACAATTCAATAGTTTTAATAAAATTACAGATATGCAGACATGGCCACTGTTATAATACATTTTTCNTCAACCCTGAAAAGTACTCTAAGAACCCACTAGCAGTTGCCACCATTCCCTCCTCTGCTCTAGGTCCAGAAAATGCTCTTACTTTCTGTGTCATTTCTGTGTCTGACTCTTTCATTTTCAATTTCCTACCATTCTGAAAATCCAGAGTTCTAGAGAAAGGTGAATCTTCCAAAGAAGGAAAACACTGTAAACCAGTGTGAGTTTGAGACCACACGGAAATCATCTTTTGACTCTTAGGAAAGTTTGAGCTGNAGGTGCAGTTTCAGGAATCTTCAGAATGTCCGGGAGCTTGCAGACCTGCAGTGGTTAAATCAATAGTTAATGATGTTCATCATGTAATTTGAGCCTCTAGTTTGTTTATGCTAGACCAACTTGATCCATACTCCAAACAAATTATCTCTTATAATTACCAGCCTGAAGATAAATCTCTAAATGTTTTTCTGATGATAGTGCTGTGGTTGGCAGGTGTTAAAAGTGCCTCCCAGGGACAAAGATTGAAGATGAGCTCTTCCCACAAATCCTTCAGGCGAGGATGTTGCACTCTCTAGCCTGCATGTGCAAAGGAGCCTTGTATGGTGCCCCGTTAATGAAATCTAATAGGCAAAGGTCGTACATCTTTACAAAGAGAAATGCAGAGCTGGTGTGTGATAAATGGGCTCTGGGGGCTCAGTGGACCAGCTCTGTGCTAGAGAGTGTGTTTAAACAGTCTGCCTGGTTTCTCTCTAATGTTCATGTGCTAAGTCCCCCGCCTCCCAGAGATCACTTTACCTGATGTGGCGGGCACGATAAATACAAAAATAAGCAGTCTGTCTGTTTTTAGTTCTTTCAGCTAAAGTCACTAGATATTTGTCATTAACAGAAACTTTAACCACCAGAACAGTTTGTATCAGAAAAAGGCTGTGGGTGTTTAGCGAAATCCCTTAAAAATCTATTTAATTAATTAAAATGTGCTTTTAGCGTCTCTTAAAGCAGCAGCTCTCAATCTGTGGGTTGTGACCCCTTTGGCAAACCTCTATCTCCAAATTTTACGTTACAATTCATATTCATAACAGTAGCAAAATTCTAGTTATGAAGTAGCAACAAAAGTGATTTTATGGTTTTGGAGTCACCACAACATGAGAAACTGTATTAAAGGG
>LZPO01108145.1:39729-51129 GCA_001675575.1 Neotoma lepida | reverse complement strand
TCTTCTACATATGACAGAGAAGCTCCACCCATGCAATCTCAACAACGTGGTTGCCTAAATAAGACCCAAACCATGATAGCACCAGTTGAAATGCTAACATGCATGGGGGAAAGATTCCCCCCTGGGATCACAAGATCCCACCCCAGAAGAGATGTGGGCAATTAATGCCTGCTGAGAGAGGAAGANTCAGTGACTTGGGNTTTCTGTTGCTGTGATGAAACACCATGACCAAAAAGCAAGTTAGGGAGGAAAGGGTTTGTTTGGCTTACACTTCCANATCACTGTGCATCANTGAAGGAAGTCAGGACAGGAATTCAAATGGGGCAGGAACNTGGAGGCAGGAGCTGATGCAGAGNCCATGGAGGGATGCTGCTTACTGGCTTGCTCTCATGGCTTGCTCAGTCTGCTTTCTTATAGAACCCAGGGCCAGCATCCCAGGGATGGCACCACTCACAATGGCCTGGGCGCTCCCGCATCAATCACTAACTTAAAAAATGCCTTACAGTCCAGATCTTATGGAGGTATTTTCTCAATTGAGGTTCCCTCCTTTCAGACGACTCTAGCTTGTGNCAAATTGACATAAAACTAGCCAGGATAATCAGTCTTCCCCAGAAATGAGCCCCCTAATTAGTTATTTAACACCAAGTGGGCATCTCTAAAAACATATGTNTATGAGGAACATTAAATGGACTCAGCAAGTNATATTTATATATTTACTTATATATATTGTGTATGTGTTTATGACAAAGATAAAGAAAAAAGGGCAAGAATTTGAGNGGGATTGGGGGGCATGAAAAGNGTTGGATGGAGGAGAAGAAGGTGAGAAATGAAGTAAAGACAGCACACGTATGTGAAAATACACACATTTTTAGTGAAAAATGAGAAAGACAAAATNCAAGGCCTATCTGCATGCTCACACAAACCATTGTGCCTCCCCATAGATTTGCTGTGAATTGGAAGAAAGTCAGAATCCTTGCCTGGAACTGGAGCCCTTTGAATGTGGCTGTGATGAGATCCTGGTATACCAGCAGGANGACCCTTCTGTGACCTGTGAGCAGGTGGTTCTTCTTGTCAAGGAAGTTATCAACAGGAGGTGTGCAGAGATGGTCTCTAACAGCCGTACGTCCTCCACGGAAGCTGTGGCAGGCAGCGCCCCCCTGTCCCAGGGCTCTTCTGGGATTATGGAACTGTATGGTTCTGACGTAGAGCCACAGCCCAGTTCTGTGAATTTCATAGAAAACCCCCCAGAGCTCAGTGATTCTAACCAAGCTCAGGTGGATGTCAACATAGACTTGGTTAGCCCCGACAGTGGTCTGGCCACGATCAGGAGCAGTCGTTCGTCCAAGGAGAGCTCAGTGTTCCTCAGTGATGACAGCCCAGTGGGAGAGGGTGCTGGGCCTCACCACAGCCTTCTCCCAGGGTTTGACTCCTACAGCCCCATTCCTGAAGGGGTAGTTGCAGAGGAACATGCGCGTTCTGGGGAGCACAGTGAACACTTTGACCTCTTCAACTTTGACCCAGCACCCCTGGCTTCTGAGCAATCCCAGCCATCTTCCCATTCTGCAGACTACTCGCCAGAAGATGACTTCCCCAACAGCGATTCATCAGAAGGAAACCTCTCCGCAGGGCCTAAAGGACTTGGTGACATGGGGATCAATATGTCTAATTACTCCTCCAGTTCACTTTTGTCAGAGACTGGGAAGGACAGCCTCGTGGAATTTGATGAAGAGTTTGTCCAGAGACAAGAAAGCTCAGGAGATAACTCTGAAAGAAATTTAAGCCTGACATGTTTTGTGGGAGATGAACATTCTTCCCCCCAAAGGCTGAAGAATATTGCAAAGAGGATCCCACCAACACCTATGAATAGCTTTGTAGAAATCTCACCGTCAGCTGAAGAGTCAGCCCCGCTCTATCCAGAAGATACGATCCAAAATGCAATTGACACGGGCCACCTGGGGCCACCTCAGACCCGCACACGGTGCAGCAGCTGGTGGGGTGGCTTGGAAATTGACTCTAAAAATATTGGAGATGCATGGAGCTCCAGTGAACAAGAGTCTGTCTTCCAGAGCCCTGAATCATGGAAAGACCCCAAGCCTGGCCCTGTTGAGAGGAGAACCTCAGATTCTACATTCCAACCAAAGAGTCTCAGACGCCCAAATTCAGATCCCTGGGAATCTGAATTTGATCAGCCTGAACTGGGCAGCAAAGATATCCATGACCAGAAGGAAGAGAGCTTACAATGTCAGCACCTGCCCATAGAGAGGCCACAGTTGACAGATGCCTCTCCTCAAGGGACAAACCACCTCATAGAAGACTTTGCTGCTTTGTGGCATTCAGGTCACTCACCAACAGCAATGCCCGAGCCCTGGGGAAATACCTCAGATTCTGTTGAAGCTGCAGTTACAGTGCCCTTCCCGGCCTGGGGTGCATTTGATAAGAAAGATAATGCTGAGACTCTGAAAAACACTTGGAATCTTCATCCCACTAACAATGAGAGGCCTTCTGTGCAGGACCCGGATGAGTGGGCTATGGCCAAAAGCGGCTTTTCTTTCCCTGCAGCAGATCTACTGGACAATTCCCTTGTTGAGGTCAGTGCAGATGCAGCTCCAGTCATCTGGGGCAAGAAGAACAGTGTCTCCAAGGATAATATTCGTACATCTGGAAGTCCCATTTCTGATCTGGGTCAAACATGGAATAATTCTAGGCTCCCAGGGGAAGACCAGAATAGTTTGATGGATCCTGAAGCCAGAGGGAAGGTGTATGAAAAAGAAGGTTCCTGGAACCTCTTTGAGGAGAGTGTTAAGAAAAGAGGGTCGGATGTATTAGCTCCTTGGGAAGATTCCTTCTTGTCATATAAATGCTCTGATTACAGTGCATCCAACCTAGGAGAAGATTCGGTCCCATCTCCCTTAGACACCAACTACTCCACCTCTGACTCTTACACGTCGCCAACATATGCTGGAGATGAAAAAGAAATGGAAACCAAGCCATTTGCTAAAGAGAATGGTTTTGAGGCAAAAGACACTGACTGTCCTGCAGAGGGGGCTGAGGATCTTGCAATGTCACCACAGCAGCCTCAGAGAAATCGAATTGGTTCTGGTCCCGGGAACCTAGACATGTGGGCATCACCTCATGCAGATGATAAGCCTGAAGGAAATGACGCACATCACCCAGATAAAAATTTACTCAAGATAGAGCATGCAGAAGATGAGAATGCTTCCGTGGAGGATGATGTGGGGGAGAGCAGCCCATCCAGTTANGATGACCCTAGCATGATGCAGCTATACAATGAGGCAAACCGGCAGCTCACCCTTCTACACAGCAACACCAACTCACGCCAGGCAGCCCCCGACAGCCTTGACACGTGGAACCGAGTGATTCTAGAGGACACACAGTCCACAGCGACAATCTCGGACATGGATAATGACTTGGATTGGGATGATTGCAGTGGGGGTGTGGCGATCAGTGGCGACGGTCAAGCGGAAGGTTACACAGCTGCAAACATTGAACCTGAAACCCGGTTCTCAGTGAAGCAGCTGGAACCATGGGGCACGGAACATCAGGAAGCAAATCAGGCAGACTGGGACCTCTCTGCCTCTGCCGAGCCCACCNGGGACACTGGTCCCAGTGAATACCATGCCCTGAGTGAGAAAAGTGGGCAGTTAATTGCAAACAGTATTTGGGATTCTGTCATGAGAGATAAAGATATGCCATCATTCAGATTATCAAGCGCACCCAATACTACAGATATGGAACAAAGTACTTGGCCTCCTAAAAGTCCCGGACACTCAGTAACTGGCAAGGACAGTCACATGTTAGAAGCCTCCGGACTCAGTGAGTCAGCAGCACTTACATCTCAGCCTGATGACCAGGATGCATGGACAGAGTCCCAAGGTGACACAGCATCCTTGGTGACTAGGCTGGAGAGTCTAGAACATGTTGCACAGTCAGATCCATGGACAGGCCATATGTACAGACAGAGTGAAAGTGAGATTGAAGGCCTGGGAGCCTCTGACAGTGGGCATGTCGACCAGGAGGAAGCGGTAGGCTCTGGGCTGGATGGTGCCTCATGGGTTTCTGAAAAAGAGCCCAATGACCAGGAACTGTCTTTTTCAGTTGCATTTGAACACCAAGAAATCTGCAGTGTGTCAGGCAAAACCAGCCCTTTTTCAGTCACCTCCAGTCCTCAGACTGAGAGACCAGTGGAAACCTTTGAAGTTGAGAAAGAGCCTTACACTCCAGACTCCTTTGCTGTGCAAACAGAGACACCCNCAAGTAATTTGCAGACAAAAGACACCCAAGAAGAATCTCTCTTGGATCAAAGAAATTCAGGTGAAACCATCACAACTTCTGGTACAATTAATCTAATAAAAAATATGCCTTTATCTGAAATGGAACTTGAGAAAACTGAAGACTGTAACCTCCTAGAGCCAGAAAGAGCAAATGAAAAGCTACTTTATGAATCTCCTCAAAACTTTGCCGATTGGGATGGCCCTATAGATAGTGATGTGTGGGATAGTCATATAAGTTATGAGGCAGCTATGAATCCTGCAGGTCAGAGCACTGAGAACGGATTCCCAGAAGCCCTTTCACCAGGAAATTATGACAGAGACAGCCTCTCTAGTGAGTGTACTCATTCAAGTGCGTCAAGTCCTGACCTGAATGATTCTTCAGTTGCTTTGTCCTCCTGGACCCCTGGGCCCAGTATGGAAGTTCAGAAAGAGGGTCAAGATGACAGAAGCAAACATNTTCACCAAGAATCGGAACTATTTTCCACTGAATCCCAAGGAGAAGTCATTACTGAAATGAAGGACTTTGCAAAAAACGGAAAGGATGGGTTTGGAAAACTGTCTGATCACAAGGATCCTAAATTACCCCAGATTCCAAATGAGTCCATTAATGGTGACTCCTCATCCTCTTCATCCAGCCTTGGAATGGATAAATATTCAGAATATTCTCACNCCTATCAGGAAGGAAACTCAGTGATTAGCCTCCGAGAGGAAAATGAACTTAAATTTCTGGAAATTGCGCAGCCAGAGGATCCTAGGATCATAGCCACAAGCTCTGGTTCTGATGATGATAGTGAGGGTGATGAAGGGAAGCTCCATTTGCCCACATGCCAAGTTTCTCAGAGTGAATCTAGGGCCTGTGATTTATTGCATGACCCCCAGTTCTTGACCACAGAGGATCCCAAGTCTGAGCTTTCTGTCTTTGTGGGTAGTTCAGAGCCAATAGAGCAAGAGAGCAAGCCAAACCCATTCTGTGACAGTCAACAAAGCAGCCCTGGTCAGTGGATTTTGTCGCCACTCATGCAGACGGACATACAGGACACATCTATGGAGGCCAAAGCTGCAGAAACAGGGAAGATGGCAGACAGCATACGGCAGGTATCTCCCAGAACTGAGCCCCAAGNTAGAGACTCTGCTCAGTTGGAAATGCTTGGCTTCTCAGCTGACAGCAGTGAGTGGTGGAACAGCTCTCTACAGGAAGGGGGACCAAATGCCAGTCTGTCTGCAGAGCTGTCTAACTCAGAGGGTGAGTTAGAGGCAACTTCTCCAGTATTGCAGAATTCTGGTCCCTGGGGCGTACCCATTCAGAGTGATAGTGAACCTGTGGACACAGGCAATACTAGTCCTTTCAGTGGTCAACTAAAGTCACCCTTTCTGGATGGTAATGGGGACAAATCACATGAGAAACTTTGGAACATTCAACCAAAGGAGCTAGACTCAGATGCCAACCAATTCAGTCAGCTGGTAATATTGAACCAAATTAAAGACAAAGATTCTGAACAGCATACAGCCATGTCCTCTGCTACCAATGATGATCCTACAGAAACTCTCACCCAAGATCAATGTCAGGAATCCATGCTATCTGTCTGGGACCATGCAGACCCAGCATTTACTAACAGAGACGAAAATGGGCGCATCAGCCCTGGGGTTTCACCCACCGAGTGCCAACAAGAGAACTGGTGGGAACAAGAAAAACCCTATCTCAGCCAAGTGACGGGTTCAAGTACTGCCACACAAAATCTCCCTGCGGTCAATGTTACCACACAACTGATAAAGAAGTCAGGTTCTGATTGGGAGAGCCCAAGCCCCAGTGAGCCCCAACATAATTTTGTTCCAGATGTTTTACATGGCAACTTCCAAGAGGGTGGGCAACTGGCCTCAGCTTCACCTGACCTGTGGATGGATGTCAAACAACCTTTCGCCTTTAAAGCAGATGCTGAGAATCCTGACATATTGACTCACTGTGACCATGACAGCAATTCTCAGGCCTCCAGCAGCCCGGATGTGTGCCATGATTCTGAAGGAAGGCAAGAGATGGAGAAGCATGCAGCTGTTTACCTGGGACCTGAGGGGCAACCCAGTGAGCTTTACCTCAGTGAGCCAGAGATGAATGATGAACCTACTCAGGAACCTGGGAAGGAATCTCTCCCACACAATTCACAAGTCCATTCTGAACATGCAATACCACTGCCTCCAGTCAAGAGTCAGGCAGATATCAACAGCTCATCTAGGCCCACCTCTTCTGAAAGTTCCTCAGAACCTTCTGATATGCCTGGAGACAACAACACAAGCTCAACAGCATTAGAGGAAGATGCCAACCCAGAGGTGGAAGCAGNGGACAGGATGATCCCAGGCTCTGGAAATGTAGACGCTGACATTTCTATAACTCATCAAGAGGTCAGTATAGAAGGCAACGGCTCTTGGGTGTCAGACGATCTCTTTCCTGAAAGTCAGACAGGCACTGGAGCCTTGCTTGACTGTGAGCAACCTTTTGCCTCTGAGAACCCTGCTGTACTTACTGACATCTTGCTAGCCTCAGATACCTGCCTGGATGTAAGCGAAGCTGCCTTTGACCACAGTTTCAGTGATGCCTCNGGCCTCAACACTTCCACAGGCACTATAGACGATATGAGTAAGTTAACTCTATCAGAGGGCCATCCTGAAACACCAGTTGATGGGGATGCAGGGAAGCAAGATGTCTGTTCATCTGAAGCTTCCTGGGGTGACTTTGAATANGATGTCATGGGCCAGAATATTGATGAGGATCTGATGAGAGAGCCTGAACACTTTCGCTATGGCAGTGATCTTCCATTGGAAGAAAGCCCGCTGAAGCAATCGCTGGCACCATACACACCCCCCTTTGATTTGTCCTACCTCACAGAACCTACTGGTGATGCTGAAACAGCACAGAAAGCTGGGTCTCCAGATGATGCCTCTCTGGGGAGTGACGCAGCAGAGATGTTGCTTTCTGCTCTTCCTGATGACAGAGAGGAAAACCACACTAAGACCAACAGCAGGCAGCCTAGACACCAGATGACTGTGTTGCATATTCATGAAGACCCTGAGGCTCTTTCTTCACCTGTAGGAGGAACAGGTTCCAACATAGAGTCATCTCCATCAAATATTGACTGGGAAATAGAAACAGATAATTCAGATTTACCAGCAGGTGGCGACATGAGATCACCAAATGGTAAGCAATTCCCCCATCTCTACACCCTCAAGGAACCAGCATTAATTAAAATAGTCTGTTTGTTAAAGCATTGCTACCAATGCAGGCAGAGAAAGTAACTGTATGCCCATTGTCTAACCATCTTCAGTATATGGAAATGTAATGACTATACTGTGAAACCTCCCTGTGCATGAGAAAATTGAACAGGTCCACAAAATGAAAATATTCATTAGCTTGTCTCTTTTTAAGTAATCTTTTGCAAAGATCACAGATCATAAAATGTGTTAATTAAGCCTATTCTCTCCTTCTCACTTTCAAATTCTAGATGTCAGCAAGGACATACTGGAGTTAGAAGAAGAGAAAGTAATTCCTACAAAAGGGCCTGAGCAGACAGAATTAGAATACGATAAAGATAAATGGGCAGAGAAAAGTGAAGACCTTCATGAACTAGCTGTGGGTTACATACTTGTAAGCCATGAAAAAGATTCACCGTTGAAACCAGAGGCCTGTGAAGCAAGAGAAAACTTATCTGAAATAGAACAATTATCCATAGGTTCTGGAGAAACACGGCTACCAGAAACTCAGTTAGCAGAGGTCCCAGGCACATGCCAGCCCGAGTTTTTCAANAAAGTAAAAGTTGGTTCTGCAGAGAGAATGTCTTCCGACCACAACAAGAGGGCATCTTTTGAAAATCCTGCACAAGAGCAAAGTTGGATGGTCTTGGGCCACAGTGAGGTTGGTGATCCATCCTCAGAAACAAGGGATTCCAGGCCTGGGTCTCCTGATAGAGCTGTGGAGCAGTTCTTGAGTCCCAGCTTGGACAAGGGCCCCCAGTCCCAGGTTCTGGGAGGAAATAAGCCTCTAGACTCTTTAGCACTAGAGGAAGTCACTGGATTAAGCAGCCAATCAAGGAGGAGCAGGAGACAAGGTCAAGCTGGTCCAGATGCAGTTCCAACACAGGCCGCCACCCACGACAATGAATGGGAAATGCTTTCGCCACAGCTCCCCCAGAGAAACAGGATCCCTCCGCGGGAAATGGAGGCGGAGACACAGTTCCTCGAGCCGAGACCCAGGAAGCCAAAGCCAAATGGGTAAGCAAAACACTAGGCTTATTTTTTATGAAAATTCTTTCATTTAGAAACCAGAGAAATAGTGAGTGGTTCTGAAATGTGAGGGTGCCAGGGTGAGAAGATCTTTCGTGACATTTTTTACAAGACGTGTCATCAGCAAAAGCAATGACAGCTATCAGCAAAATGAAGATTTACAGCCAGTCTGTACCCACCTTGCTGACTTCAGTACCTGTGTGACTCTAAAACAGGCGAGAGGAACGGAAATAGCTGGTGTCAGCATATCTCCAGGACCTACTATGTGCAGGGCAGCTTGCACTCGTCAGCTCAATGACCCTTACACGCCAGGGACTAGGAAAGAACAGTAGGAGAGGGGAGAAGGAACTCAAGGCTCAGGATGTTTCAGTAATTGTCCAAGATATATCTTAAATGAACAGAAGCCNAAGCCCCTGCCTTTCTTGTTGGCACACTGACTTTTGTACAGAAAAGCCGTTCTGTGGCTTCACATAAACACCTGGCTTTCAGGAGGGGCCATCAGGAGACTCCAGAGCAGGCTCAAAATCAGCATGCAACACTCCTGCGCTAACCAGCCCAGAGTTGTCAAATGGTAGTCAAAGCAGTGATGGCAACCTCCATTCACCCAGTGTAGGATTTTTTCTATGGCCGGTTTATGGGAAGCCAAAGGGCAAGCAGCAAGAAACAGAATATCACCACTGCCTCCAAGATTTGGGGTGTGCTGATACTATTTAAGGTTTTCCTTCCTTTCATTAGCCCTTTAAAATAATGAGAAATAAGTTAAGTAGAAGGGAAGTTTTTTTTTGTTTTAAAGTGTAGTATGATGTGCATTGTGGCATGTATGTACCTACCCCCTCCCAATAAATTAGTTAATGCAATTAATGTGTAACTGTGATGTAGGCAAGATGCCACTGTTCCCTACTCAGTTTGGGAGCGTAAAGGACAATGTATAGCAAAGGCACTGTGAATCAAGGTATTTGGAACCCTGCCTCACGTAACCCTGACCATTTACATATTTAAAGATTTAAGTTCCCTCATCTATAAAAGTCAGTGGGCAAGGCTGGATGGTTTCAAACCTTCTTCCTACAGAATTCTAGGAACTTAATTTGCATGGGACAAAAGTGTGTCCAAAAAAGCTTGTCTACTCACAAATGGCAATTCTTGTTAAAAAGAATAGAGAAAACAAAGACCAGGAGGAGATGTTGGAGGTTTTCAGAAAACCACAAGGAGTTTTAAAATCGAGGCATTTCAGTTGGCCTACTCTTTCTTCTTCCTGTCAAGCTGCCTTCTTCTAGAGAGAACCCGGGTCAGTTAACAGAGAGTTAACAGACCCCAGTGCACCTTCCCCTCCAGGGCTTAGCCCTTTCCACTTGGCCTGTACAGTGAAGAGACTTTGCTTGTCACCTTTGCTGCCTTTACATAATCTAGTAATATATTTGAAATGTTCTCCCTGCTAGTTTTTTAGCAAACATAGTTGTCTGTAACAGGGTAGGAAGTACGGCTTCATGGTTGAGCCCTGCCTGTTCCACATGCTGGAGACCCTGAGTTCAACCCCTAATACCACAAAACAACACAAGACAAAACAAAAGGCCTACAGTCTAGATGGGAGCCTAAGACCAGAACCTTTGGAGCACTTGTCAGAAACCCCACCTCCCTCTGGAATCAGGGATGAGGCCCCACCAGCTACCTTCAGAGTTTCTTCCCTGAAATTCAGATCCCTACTTAAGTTCGAGAACTATTATTTGAAGTCACATTCCTAGACTTGAAGATATTTAATATCTAATTAAAGAGTGAGACATAGACAAGAGTGCAAATAATAGTGACTAGTGTTAGTTCAAATGGACACAGATGCCACCTGTGTGCATTTGCTGCCAATTGGCTCCTAGGCAGTGTGTGGTGGTCTCAGTTTGTGTGCTGGCTGGTTTTATGTCAATGGGGTACAAGCTGGAGTCATTCTGTAAGACTAAACTTCAAGTGAGAAAATGCCCCTACTAGACTGGCCTCTGTTCAAGTCTGTGATACATTTTCTTTTCTTTTCTTTTCTTTTCTTTTCTTTTCTTTTCTTTTCTTTTCTTTTCTTTTTTTCTTTTCTTTTCTTTTCTTTTCTTCTTTTCTTTTCTTTTCTTTTTTTTTAAGATTTATTTATTTTTATGTGCTCTGATGTTTTGCTTGTGTGAGAGTGCCAGATCCTCCAAAACTGGAGTTACAGACACTTGTGAGCTGCCATGTGGGTGCTGGGAATTGAACCTAGATCCTCTGGAAGAGCAGCCAGTATTTTAGACTGCTGAGCCATCTCTCCAGCCCGTGATACATTTTCTTGATTGATGGTTGATGTGGGAGAGCAAAGCCTATTGTGGGTGGTGNTACCCCTGGGCTGGTGGTCCTAGGTGCTATACAAAAGCAAGCTGAGCAAGCCATCGGGGGAAGCCAGTAAGCAGCATTCCTGGATGGCCTCTGTATCAGTTCCTGCCTCCAGGTTTGAGTTCCTGCCTTGACATCCCTCAGAGATAGACAGTATGTGGGAGTATACAGGAAGTAAACCCTTTCTTCCCCAAGTTCATTTTGGTCATGGCATTTTATCACAGCAATTGAAACCCTAACTATGACACTTGGCAATGGTGGCAGGGTGAGCTATAGGAGTCTTAGGCTAGACCAAACAGAGGATCAGATACCAGTTCCCAGAGGCATGGCAGACAATGACTGGTGAGCCTGGTCCTTTCTATGCGGTCACAGAACACAACTGCAGAATTCAGGGGCATGTAAACCTCTCGCCCTCTCCTTCTCCTCTCTTTCTTTGTGCTAAGACTTGAGCCCAGGTCTTGATGGATGCCGAGAGAGAGCTCCAGCACTGAGACTCCAC
>LZPO01108144.1:102434-125103 GCA_001675575.1 Neotoma lepida | reverse complement strand
TTATTAATAAAAAAAAAACGGAGCCAGATATTGGGGTGAAAAGCGAAAGATCAGAGAAGCAGAAAGAAGCCAGCCACATTCTTACCACTAGGAAATCCTCAGACAAAGANAGAGCTACTTCCTGTATACTCATTCCTATATNCTTTTCTGTGCCCTGCCATCTTACTTCATCTCTCCGCCCAGCTATATCACTCTCCTCTTTCTGCCCAGCTCTATCACTTCCTGTCTGTCTGTACAGACCTCCAGACCTCTATGGTTAACTAGTGCTGGGAATAAAGGCATGTGCCACCATGCCTGGCTCTGTTCCCAGTGTGGCCTTGAACTCACAGAGATCCNGATGAATCTCGGCCTCCCGAATGCTAAGATTAAGGGCATGTGCTACCACTGCCTAACCTCTACGTTTAATATAGTAACTGGCTTTTTCCTCTGATCCCCAGATAAGCTTTATTGGGGTGCACAAATAAAATATCACCATAGTACATCATCCATGGCCCTCGTCTGTCATATGCTCTGCTTCCTGTCTGTCAAGAAATGATGACTATCCCATAGGCTCTTGCAGTTGCTATGTTCTGCCCAGGTGCATGATGTCTCTTAGCCAGAATAAATTCTTCNTCCCTTGGGTAGATTATGGCAGATATTTTGTCACAGATTAAAAAAAGTAACTACCACAGTGCCTGAGAATGGTAACTTATCTGCACTAATTACCAGTGTGATATAAAGGGGATATAGATATAGGTATAGTTCACAGCACATGGGCAGTTGAACAGAATTTGTTGGAAAATGATTATTTAAAAGCAATTCAGAGTTTCACCAACATGACTGCCTAAATATGAGCTGAACAAGGAGAACAACAATACATATGCCAATGTATACAGAGGAAAGCCCCAAAACCTCAATCCTACACAAAAATGCTACAGGCAACTAAGGAATATTGAGGGTGAGAGAAATAGTCTTCCCCAGGAAAGAGCACATCAATTGCCAACTAGACATTCAACACCAAACGGTCAGCCCTGAAATCATACATACATACATGAAATCATACTACTGACCAGTGCCGCAGGCTGCAGGAAAATGTAATGGAATCCAACTACTATGACAAAAGCCACTACTTAGAAAGATTAAGGACCTTTCAAAAGGTCAAGTCATGGCTTAAGAAGTCTTGGTGATATTTTAGCTTTTGTATNTATATTAGCCAATTCCTACAATGATTTTCTCGTATGCTATGTGTGGTTCCAAGAACTCCTAACAGTGTATTAATCTAAAATACCTATCAAGAATCCAAGGCCAAACAATCTCCTGAACTAAAGTAACACCCTATTGGAAACAAAGCCTGTCTTCTAGGTCAGGCGGATAGCTTTATTTCTTGTGCAATTTAAGGTGAGACCCTCCTTTCTTATACAAGTTTACTAACCTTATAGACTCCTAACATTTTTACCTAACCACTTCTAGGAATGTAGTTTGAGCACATAAATTCCCATTTTCTGATATACTAACNGATCATTAGCTCTCTGTTAACCTCCTTCTTTACCACTCCCCTTTGGGGTTGCAAAAGAAAGCCTGATGGTCACTGCCTGAGGAAAACTCTCGTCTGCCTTTCTGACCCTGTAAGAATTCAAGCCTGGTGACCTTGCTCTGCCAGAGGATTGCTATTGCTTGGGTTTATAACTGGATTCCTGAAAGACTTGGGGAGAACTGAGAGAATAAGGAGACTGAGAGGAGGAGAGAGAGAAGAGGAAAGAGAACGGAAGAACTAGATGGGTAAGAACTGGAGAGGAATGAACTGAGAGAGGGAAGAACTAGATTGAAGAGCTAGAAGAGAGAACTAGAGGAATGAGATGGAAGATGAAGGAGAGCCAGATGGGGAAGAACAAGATGAGGAAGAATAAGATGAGAAGGAAGGAGATGAGAGATGGGGTAAAATGGGAAAGAANTAGATGGGTGAAAACATAGATGGGGCAGGACTAATACGAGAGAATTAAGATAGAACTTAGAGGGGACAGCAGATNAATGTAGANAGAAATCAGGCAAGAAAGGAGCTAGGCATGAGAGCAGAATAGAAGCTGTGTAGAAAGAGAATTGACACAGAATCATAAAGTATATGGATTAAGGAGTTTCGTGTATGTAGATTCATTTCATATCACCAAAGATTAGATTGTCAGCTGATTGTAGATTCTTCTCCGACCCTGGGAGAGGACTGTTGAGGGGCTGGACCCCCATAGTCCCTGATAGACCAGGTTACAGGTGTGTGTGTGTGTGTGTGTGTGTGTGTGTGTGTGTATGTGTGTATGTGTATCTGTGTCTGTGTGTCTGTGTGTGTGCCTGTGTCTGTGTGTGTGTGTGTGTGTGTGTGTATGCCTGTGTGTCTGTATGTATGCATGTAACAACAATGAAAAAATAATTCATAGGTTTGAAAGAAAGCAAGGAGGATTTTAAGGGAGGATTTGGAGGGAAGAATGGGAAAAATGTATATATAAACTCAAAAAATAAAAGAAATAAATGAAATTCAAGGGTTGGTGAGATGGCTCAGTGAGTGGAACTTGCTGTTACACCAGACAATCCAAACTTAGGGATGAAGACATACATGGTAGGAAAAGAACTTGCTCTGTGACAAGTTGTTCTCTGACCTCCAAACACATGTGATTCATTGTGGCACACTTGATTCTCACACAACACACACACACACACACACACACACACACACATTAAATTAAAATGTCTAAAACAACGGAAGTTTTTTTTAATAAATTATTTAGCAAGTTTGAAATGCACATTATTTTTAACTGTGGTCATCCTGCATGCAGTAGAATGCTGAAACAACCTCNGAGTTCAACTGACACTTCGTATCCTTTGAGCAACATTTAACCTCGCTTCATTCTTCCCTCCACCCCATGCCCACACTGGGTAACCATTGTTTCTATGAAATTGACTTATTCTTTGTGCAAAAATATGATGAGATAGATTAATGTTAATGGGTTTCATTAAATCTCCCTACATTGTAATATAAATCAAAACACATTTTGCTTTGTAATTATATTACAATTGTCATTTTTCAGTTAAAATATTTTAAAGGAATTTTTTAAAAGAAAATTAAAAATGCAAAGATAGCAGAATAATTATTATATATATCCAGTTACATGAGCTTCTCTATGCACGAAAAGTAGGGAACCAAGTAATGATAATGAACTTCCTGAAAGAACAAATATCTAAGAAGTCCACTTGGTGCTGCTAATCAGTACTTCGTGGCTGTATTTATCTTCCTGGTTTGCATTTAGGCCAAGTAGCACTGGATATTCTACGATAGAGTACTAAAGGTTTGGAGAGGCCATAATGCACCCAAGCCCAAAAGTTGATACTGCCTTGGAAGCAAGCATCTACTCAGCATGAGGTGAAGAGCAAGAGGTCTCAATCAAATGCCAGGAATTAACGAATTCTGTCTGAATGGGACCAGGCTGGGGAAATGGAAGCAGAGCAGTTGCAGTAATATTGCTAAAACTGAAAGTTTCGCTTTTATTGATCAAGCTTTTAGGAAGGCTCACATATAAAAGAGAGACAGCCTTCCCCAAGCCAAGTGGAGAAAGAAAGGCCATGACCTACATTGGCTAGGTGAAATCCACTGCTACCTCAAATTTGCATAGTTTTCCTCNGAATAAAAGACACAATATAGAGCAAACTATCTTTCATCACACTGAAGTCTGGGACTCAAATACATAGACCACTGTAACTAGGCATTTAGGCTGTGGACAGCATGCTGATTTGTTTCATTTATTCAAGGAAATTCTTCACTCTTGATAACTAGAAACACCATAATGATTTTAAAGATGTAGATAATAAGAAATGCCTAACACTGTGAACAAAAGCTGATATTGATGAAAACACAAGAGATTTATTTCTTTCCCTTGGTGATAAAATTCAATAATTGTGAAGGAAATCACAGCAAGAGGTTTAATCTGTGTCCTTCTGCTACTTATAATCTATACTTTGTGTCTGCAGAAAAATACCTTTCACTTTCTTTTCAGCCTGGGTTATTCTGGTGATCTATTGTGACCACTCCCAGTCCAACATATCTGTTTATAACCACAGCCTTCCATAGGGCTTCCCATGAGTTTAATTTTGAGCAGGAGGTCTGTGCAATTGCAAAATTGCACAGCAGCATAAATTGTAACAGTATATTGCCCAGGATGGAGAGGAGATAGCTGGACAGTAATTTAGATCTGAGGGATCCGTGATGAGACAATGAGCATCACAGACCAGCTACATAACGCATTGAACTTCCTTTCTTACAGTTAGAAAATGAATAACTGAGGAAAACTGAAGTTCTCGAGTGTTTGAAACTTTCCCATAGCTAACATTTGGAATGCCCCTAAATAATAAAAACTCAGCGTGTACCCCATGGGTCATTTTGTTTAATCCTCACAATAACCCTACAAAGTAGGAATTACTATTTTCACTTTACAAATGCATAGTTTGGAGAGGTTAAGTAAGTGCCTAAAGGTACCACTTTGTTTCTTGTAATGAGTAGAATTTCAAGCCCAGCATGATCTTTGATACTAAACTTAATGGATGCTTTAATAACGTGTTATTAATATTTTTAAATGTTATACAGTATATTTTGATCATACATCTTTATTCCAATCTACTCCCTCCCATCTCCCTACCCACTCAAATTCATTCTTTCTCTCTCTCTCTCTCTCTCTCTCTCTCTCTCTCTCTCTCTCTCTGAACCTAACACATCCATTTTATGTCACCCAACTACTCTTGAATGTGGGGTCTGCCCCGGGGTATGGCTGACTTATCCCATCAGCTCTCAAATGTCAATAGCTTCTCAGCTAATAGTTCTCAATGAAGAAGATGAAGAGGGGTAGAAAGATTGCAAGAGCTAGGGATGCTGGAAAACTTCCAGGGAATGTTTTCTAGATACAACAGGGCAGTTGTACATACGAGCTCACCTTGATTGTGCCAGCATGCACAAAACCTGCTCAAACTCAAGCCAGAACAACTATCTTATATGCTGCTTATGCCTATGCTTTTCTAATATGTCAGTACAAAATAATTCCTAACTGCATTACCTCCCTGCCTTCTTAGACTTCTACATTTGGCAAGGATTTTTCTGAACGCTGTTCATCGCTCGGTGAAACACAGAACTGTTGGGTGCTTCAGGTGTTTTCATTTAATCTTCATGATTACCCTTATTATAAAACTATCCACATTTTACAGAGGAATAAAATAAGGAACAGAGAATTGAATCCCTCAATATCATATAGCTACTTGTGAGGCAACTTTGATTCAAACACAAGTTTAGCTGGATCCAGCACCCAGTCATATAAGGATAAAACTATATGGAGTCAGCTCTCATTGGGAGGATATTTTAATGGCACAACATCTGAAAAAAGTGAATTTAATCAAAACTACCACTTAGTATCCCTTTCATCACAGATAAGTTTCATACATGATTCTATCCTACACTACATTGGAACTCCATAAATTCATACCA
Organism: Neotoma lepida; assembly: GCA_001675575.1. Classification (NCBI taxonomy): domain Eukaryota; kingdom Metazoa; phylum Chordata; class Mammalia; order Rodentia; family Cricetidae; genus Neotoma; species Neotoma lepida. The sequence goes on along the minus strand of LZPO01108144.1, from coordinate 119,612 downwards.
GAAATCATTTCTCTAGGGTGGAAATGGATTTCTATTTCTTCAACTCAGCATGGATTGCATGCTGAATAAGAGGCTATGTTTTTGAAAGACAGGTACCATTAATATAAGAATCAGCCCAGTTCAATAAAATGTTCATTTTACAGGAATTAAATGGAAATTCAAGTCAACTGAATCCAGTGGTTCCTGCTTCATGTTCTCTCTAGGACACACAGTTTAGGGATGAAATTCTTTACCTATATTACCTACATTACTAATTTTATTTATTTTGAGCACATATTATATGTTCCTACCATATGCTATAGAGACCACATTGTCGAGTGTACATACTGCAACAGCAATAAACAGGAACTTAAGTACTAAGTGAGACTCACACTCCCTCTTCTAGTCACACAGTTTCTATTTATTTTTTATGTAAAATTCTATGTGTTTTTTTATTTGGTCAGAAACCAACACATGTGAGGGGCAAAGACTGCCCTGTTGACCAGTTTGCACCAGAATCCAGCAAAGTAGGTGGTATACAATACAAAAGATTTTTATTGAGTAAAGAATGTAAAAACAGAGGCTGGAAAGATGGCCCAGTAATTAAGAGCACTCACTGCTTTTCTGGACAACTCAAATTCAAAACCTGCACATGTCTCAGGCAACTCACAACCACTTGTTATTCCAGCTTCAGGGAACATGACACATTCTGGCTTCCAAGGATACCTGCACAGAGGTGCACAGACATGCACAAATAAAAACAATTTAAAAATAACAGTATATGATAATTAACACAGAGACCCCAAACTGGTTAATGCGCAAAGAATGAGAGACCTTGGAGCACTTAGCTCTAATGGGATGTCTTTGCAAAGCCCTTGACTCAAAGATCAGGGATCTACTACACAGAAGAGGAGGCTGAAAGACTTTAAGAGATAAAGGTGGCATGTGACTCCAAAGAAACAGTATCTTCCAGCCACTGCAGGACGGATACACATATGAACTCACAGACGCCGTGACAGCATGCACAAGGTCTATACAGGTTCAAACCAGACAAAAATCCCAGCTCTACAAAGGGGAAGTAGACACAAGGTCCCACCCCTAACCAAGAAGCTATTTGCAATCAATGTGTGCTGGAAAAGGGAAAAACCGTTTTCTTTAATTGAGTGTCCCTGGGAACATCAACCACACTGCAGGGAAGGTCAATGTCCAGGAATAGTTGACCAACACAAAAGAAACTCCCTGTGTGTGTGTGTGTGTGTGTGTGTGTGTGCGCGCGCAATTTGTTTTGTTTTGGCATTTTTGTCTTATGGGTTTGTTTGTTTTTATTTTTGGTGTTTTTGTTTGCTTGTAATTTATTTTTATGAAATTCTGACATACATACATTTTGATCATATTTATTTCCCGTTCCCTAACTCTTCCCAGATCTTTCCCACCTAACTACCCACCCAACGTCATGTTCTTCATCATTCTCTCTCTCAAAAACAAAAATAAAAAAAATCAAATAAACAAAAAATCAATTAGACATAAAAAAGATTAATGTTCCAGCTTACCTAGCTTAACTAGTCAGGTAGAGATCCACTTATCACCATTTCCACCCTTCTGTTTAAGACAGAAAATGCTCCTGCACATTGCAGAGGTGATCCCTTTACTCAGGTGACCAATTCAGTACCAATCTCTGCTAAGAACCCTCACACACATACACACACACACAAACACACACACTCACATGCAGAGAGANAGAGAGAGAGAGAGAGAGAGAGAGACAGAGACAGAGACAGAGACAGAGACAGAGACAGAGACAGAGAAACATTTAGGCAAATGTCTAGGTCCCCAATTATATGGTCAAGTTATCACAGAAAATCAGCCATTACATCCAGCTATCCAAGAGTATTAATGGCTGACAATTCATGAATGACTTACTCTCTGAGAAGATACTCCAACAAAAGGCATAACTTTACCTAAGGTTCATATGTTTTCAGTAGAGGCATCCGTTCTTTCAGTGTTTGATAGGAAGGGAAGATAGGGAGACTGGAAACAAAAGCTCTGTCTCTTTGCCTCAATCTGGAACAACTCTAGAACCTCCGGTCTAGACCTCCTGGAGGAGACTATTGAGGCAACTGCTAGGTCTGCACGATCTTCTTTGTCCCTAGCCTGCTTTGCCACCACCATCACCACTGGGATTATGACAACAGCTGAGAGTCTCAGAAAGTTCATCATGAGTCCAAATTCTCAAATGAAATNTTGTTTCTCGAGAGCCTNTTCTATNAAAGATCTAGAAGTGCNTTACAGCTTCCTGAAACCATGATATTTTCTGNGAGCTGATGGTTTCTCACAGAATTCTATTCCAGATCTCTTACAGGTGGACCAAGGAGAATATAACTCTTTCAGGATGACCCCACACTATATGGCATCATCATTCCTTGTCACATTTCCCAAACTCCTAACTTGACTTACCTACCCTCCANTTTCTGTGTTGGTTCAATTATGGTGTTTAATTGAAAGGCTGACACTAAAGGTNTATAAAACCATTTAACAATTGAAACATCAATCTATCTACTATAATGAAATAAGATTATTAAAACATGACACTATTAGAATCTCCAGGGAAATCTAAAGTTCTACCCAATTGTAAAAGACTTTACATTTGTTGTTATTGTTTTAATTTTGTTGTCTAAATTAGAATATCACTCTCAAACTAATCCTGATGAGACTGTGTACAAAGATCAGCCCCACATAAGTAAATCAAAATTCAATTTATTAACACAAAGTTGATGAATTTTGTAACTTCTCTAAACCATACTTATAAAGGTCTTTAACATTATTCCTTCATGAATTCTAATTAAGGCTACAATTTTACACCCTCTGGGTTGCCTGAGCTGAGTTTCTCTGATCCCTGCCTCCCGATCTACAACTTATATATTAACAGTATTAACCAAGAGAAAATTTCATATTCTTCAATGTCTGAAAAATGAAAACACAGTGATTCAAGTTGTGCCTAGAATTTATGTGGGTCAGCCCATTATCTCACTGACCATCAATCAGTTCTGACTGGAATATGAGCTTCTGTGTGATCTTGCATTGATATTATGCAACAAAATAAAAAATTAGGTTCAATTACTCAGATTTTTTCAGGCTTGTAATCAAATACCTGAGCAAAACAATTTAAGGGAAAACAGATTTATTTTGGCTGCCTGTTTCGGGGTATTCAGTCACATTCGGTTGGTTCTATGTGCTTGGGCAGACATGGTTGGCAGAAGCATGTTGAGAAGGTTCTTCACCTCATGGGAAACAAAGCAGAAAGGAAGAGGAGAACAAACCTGGACCTTTAGAGACACTTCCTCAATGAAATACTTCCTCAAACTAGACCCTACCTCCCTAAATTTCCAGAAATTCCCAGAATAGCACCATTAGCTAAGGGACAAGCTTTCAACATAAGAGCCTGTGGGGGATTTTTATATTGATACCATGCCACCTGGATATTTTATCTATATCTGAATGCACATAATGGTAAAAAATTTATAGTCATTTCCTAACTAAACACATGATATGATGAGCCATACTAAGAAAGCACAGCCACGAGAGTAAGAAAAGAACAATCATGAGGCTTTGGGTCTTCCAACTAGAAGTGTCCCTCAGTGAATTTTGTAGAGCTGTATAGATTTAAATTGGAGGCCTCTGGAACATTTTACAGAGGGCTTCTCACACATGCTCTCTCTTCTCATAAGAGCCCACAGACAGTTCTCTGAAGCAAAAAGCTTACATCTGGAGCGGTGCCTTCCTGCACAGAGAACCAGAAGGTTAGAACCCTTCACACATGACCCAAGGTGTCCCATAATGAAGTCCTCCCTGGAGGCAGAGGCTCACTGGATCAGGCACTGGCTGGTCAGAAGGAAAGGATTCTACCACANCAGCCAACAGGACATACTTCTTCTCTTAACACGGTCCAGCAAGCCCAGCTGTGATGACAGTCCATTTGTACACAGAACCAAACATAACCGGCAGTTTTATTTTCATTGGCAGCTACTTTTATGATTCTGATTTCCTCCTTTCCAACTCCTCAGTTACACTTTNCAGAGCTTCAAAAATGATCTTTCCATGTTGTCTACAAGTTGGCAAGGTGGCAGGAGTATGGGAAAGTGAGTGGAAACACCATGTGTTTCTGCTCTTCTTTGTAGCTAAGAAAATGCAGCCCGTTGGGAGAGGCTACATCGGGATTCTAAGATTAGACTAACTACACATTGGCTTCAGGCTCAAACTTACATAATAATAAAATAAATAGCATTATTTTTTTCAAAAATGTAAATCCTAGAAAAGCTTACAAAGGTGCAATTAGATGTTATTCTAACTCACTAGCATGTAGGTGTGTGCAAGTTATTCACAGGAAGAAGTGTTTCAAAGAACCTGTTCTAGATTCCTCACTAGATTGGCTAGTGATAAAACACTAACCAAAAGTAAGTTGGGAAGGAAAGAGCATTTGACATACAGCTTGAGTTGACAGAAACTTGGAGGCAGGAACTGAAGTAGAGACCACAGAAGAATGCTGCTTACTGGCTTGCTCCCATGGCTTGCTCAGGCTGCTTTATTGAACAAACCAGGACCACCTGTACAGGGTGGCACCACCCACAGTGGGCTGGTCCTCCTACACCAATCATTAGTCACAAAATGCCCCTACAATCATGTCTACAGGCCAATCTGATGTAGGCAAGTCCTCAACTGAAGACTGTTCTTCCCAGGTGACTCTGGATTGTGTCAAGTTGACAGAAACTAACCAGCACAGAACTATAAGGTATTTTATGTATAAATCATAGGAAAAGAAAGAGATTGAAATACTTTTCTAACATTCATAACTTTTAATGAGTTTGTTCATTGATAAATTCATAGATGTATATAATGCATTCTGATTACTCCCAACCACTTGTTTCCAATCCATCCCTATGAACCCTTCTCCTCCCTGCAGGACCCATTCTTATATATTTGTTGTTCTGTTTTTGAGTGAGCTACTCAGTTTAACCAGGGCCATCTCTGTGGCCATGGGTTTGGAACTATCCTGTGAATCCTGATGGGCTCAACAGTGAGTACACAGCTTAAGACAAGGGCTGCTCCTCCTCTAGAATCTATTAGTATCCAATAGGTCAATAACCATAAATNCCTCCTTGATCCATGACTGACTGATTACAGGCNCAACCCTGTGCAGGCAACCATGGCTGCTATGAGGTTATGATTACTTATGGCTGTTCCTTGCCTAACTTAAATTATTTTATATGCTTAATGTCATTACCATCATTGGACAACATTCTGTCAATGCAAAATGCTCTCACCTCAAAGGGAATGAGTTGGTTTGTTCTGGAGCCAAACTCAACTGACCAGGCCCTGAGAACTGATTCAAATCACACCAAAATGGCATGTTCCAATATGGAAATAATTTCATAAAATTTTTATAGTAACAAAACAAAGTAATAAATCAAGGCTTTTTTTCCCCAAATACATAGGCAAAAGGATCATGTTTACAGTGGGTTACAGAAAAGCAAGGCAATGTTTGCTGTAGGTCTCAGACACAATGTGAGACTATTCTTAGCTTTGGGTTTGTGTTCTGTTAATTGAACACATTCCAGATAACTGTTCCTGATAGTTACGGAATATTAGGTTAAGACATAGACATGGGCAATGAATGGTCATTACAGGGACTTAGTGTAACAGGGTAAAGGTTTCTCCATCTTGTCTCAGCAGAAGCCATCTATGGTTTCTGCTCTGCCCTGAGAAGTCGCATGGGAAAGTACTCAACCCTATTCTAGAAACTCAGGATCAAAATGCCCTAGCTACCTGTGTGTTCTTGGCTCTTGTTAAACTGCTTGCTTGCTTCTCCCTGCAACTGCCAACCAGGATGTAGTTTTTCTGTGCTCTTTGTCTTTAAAGTTCCCCATAAATTATGCATTCGGGGTTGCTCTGTGAGAAGTGTTTCTCTCCAGGTAGTCTCTGGCCAGCTTAATACAGACTCTCAATTTGAACTTTCGTCATGTGGAGTGGTCTCTGGGATTTTATCCCATAACACTTAATATAGCCTGAGATAATTTGGCCTGTATCTACCACATTCCAACATTCCACAACTGGGAAGTTCTAGTTGGTCAATCAGCCTTAGAGAAATTTTAACACAAGTTTGACAATATTTTAGTGAAAATAATTTCATAATTTCCATCTTAAGTGATCCAGATTTTAGTGTACATATTTATCACAAGGCATAAAATGCATTAATTANATATTAAATTCTACAAGGTCTGCAGGAGACATCAGTGAGAAGTGAAAAGATAGGAGAGCAGAGGCACACATGAGTGATTTCGATCTGCTAGCCTTTTCAGACTACCGCTTTGTATTCCATCTGAGAATTTCCCTTATCAAATTAATAAATTGAGAAAGATACACAATGTGTAATTTGTATATTTCTTTCTCCATTCAAATTGCACAGAATATGGTAAAATTGATTTATTGGTTGACTAAATTTAGATTTATGGGTTGGAGAAATGGCTCAGCAGTAAAAAGAATTTGCTGTTCTTGCAAAGGACCCAAATTCAATTCCCAGCACTCACATGGTGGCGCACAACTGCCTATAACACCATTTCCAAGGGATCCTCATACACCTGGCATGAATGTGATACACATACACACATGTAAGCAAAACACTCACACACAGAAAATAAAAATAAATAAACTTTTTTTTACTTTGAGTGTGAGGCAACTAAGCAAAAAAGAAAAAAGTTGAATAGATCATATATATATATGTATATATGTAAATCACAAAATTAAGAAATCAATACAAAAAAGACAAACATCCTCAACATAATTTCATTATATAAATTTCCAAGTGGACATTGCCTTCTGATATAGACAATGAAAGGGATAATTAGGGCCAATTATAGCTCTCATTTCAGTAAAGGAGGGATTATCAGTTCTAACGGGAAAACTGTGTTCTTCTATAAATTCCTCCTAAAACAATTGTTCAGAGAAAATCTCATGCCAGGGTGAAATTAGATGGCGGAGAAAAATCTTTAACCTTATTTCCAGTAAACGATTTAGCAAATTTTATTGTAGCAACTAGAATAAAAGACAAGTGCCTAACACTAACTATAATTTATTATCTGAGAATTGTAGAGAGAATAAGTGAATATAATCTGGTGAGTAGGCTTGTGGTGATTCAATCTAATTGAAAGAGAGAATGAGCTGCCCTCTGCCCCCTCCATACTCAGCTGAGATGCAGCAAAGCTCTCAAGGACTTTTGAGTCACATAGCACCATTACCAGCTGGTGCATGGCCCACATGCTGAGGGTCATGAGTATCTTAGCCGTTCTTGGTCCTCCCCTTCCTTGCTATGTCACCTTCTTCCTTTCTGGAATGGGAATGTTTGCACTAAGCCATGATATGGTTGAAGGATGTGATTTGTTTTTTAATTCACAGAGAGTCATAGTTAAGAGATTGCCTTGAATCTCAGGAAATATTTTTTCAGTATATTTAGATTTTTGGGCTGGAGAAATGGCTCAGCAGTAAAAAGCACTTGCCACTCTTGCAGAGGACTCAAATTCAATTCCCAGGACTCCCNTGTTGCCTTACAACTGCCTGGAACACCAATTCCAGTGGATCTGACACCCTCTTCTGGCCTTTTGAAGTTACTTTTTGACAGATATTTTGAACAGTATTGGGACTACTACAGACTATAAGGACAGTTGAAGTTAAATGAATGGATGGATTCTGCACATGAGGTAGCCATGAGCCACTGGGTACCAGGAGCAGAATGTGGCTGTTTGGCTGTGAAATGTCTTCTACAGGTTTGTTGGTCCCCAGCATGCAGTGTTATTTGGGAAGGTTGTAGAGGTAGGGCCTCACTAAAGAAAGCCATCCACTGGAGCTGACCTTGAGATTTGATAGCATGGTGCATTCCACTTCACTCTCTGCTTCCTGACTGTGGCTGCATTGTGATCAGCAGCCCTTGCTCTTGCCTTGATGTCTCCCATCTATANTGGACTGGATCCCCTCAAACTGAGTGAAAATAAACCCTTCCCCCCGAGTTACTTTTTGATGGATATTTTGTCATAGCTTTATGGAAAAAGTAACTGATAGATTCAGAAGTGGGATCTTTGTCTCCTACTGCTGACAGTAGGTTCAATGCTGACATTTGACCTACTCATTTCTCTCCAAACACATGAATTAACTTTCATTTTTCAATTTTTTTCAAAAGCACTAGAAACCATAGATATGATAGGATTAAAGGATAGATTATTGAATATACTTTTAAAGAGCAACAACTTGTTTAAAATATTTTACATTGCTATAGATTTTAGTTTATTACAAATTTAAAGTTAATTTTGTTCTACTGTATGTATATTTCTACTCTTGTTTAAAGTATCATGTTTATGTAACTCATTTAAATTGTAATGGATAATTAGGAAATACAGGTTAATAATTAGTCTTCTATGATAGTCAAACATAGTCATATTAGTTTTCTAAGTATACATAGATATAATTCAATTAGGTAGGTAATCTTCAAACACTTCAAAGACCTAAAGAATATGGCATTTAAAATGTTTTAAAAACTTAGACTTTCTGGACAGTGAGACACGTCTGCTTCTGGCAGCACCAATTTACTTCAAAGAGAAAGATGGGCATTGAAGACACTCTATATGGAGTTTATCTTCTTCTTGCCAAAGATAGCCATTTGAGCAAGAAACTGCTTTTGCCTGGACTTCTGATAATATGTTTTATAAACTGGACATGCAGGACCCATAGGAAGGTGACCACTGAATTTTGCAAGGCGAAATGGTTCTTCAAGTTCCTGCTTCTCAAAGGAGACTGCCAAATATTCTACAGGACACAGGGAGAAGCAACTAAAAAACCCTAGGCCTGTTGGNTGAAGATGGATGCCCCANCATTACAGAGGAACTTTGTATGACTGTCCAGGCAGGCAGCTGTCTCTGTGATTTCCAGAATTTTGGAAGTTGCTTGCAATGTATTTCCTGTTTACTTAGGTAATATTATATCCTTCTGGAGTCTTTGATGTAGTTGAAGACTAGATAGTTATAATTGTAGTTTTCCTTAGTCATGATAAAAGATACATTAGATATGAAACCTTAGATTCTCGAATATAAGATAGATAGAATATTTTCTTTAATTTTGCCAAATACAAATAGACTAGATATTGTAACTGTAATTCTTGCTTGATAACTGTTTATTATATGTAATTTTACTATGTTAAAGTTAAAACCTTCCTTTTTGATTAGACAGAAAAGGGGAAGTGCTGTGGGAAGTCTTTCTGTAAGCTGTGAATATGTGTTGCTCTGATTGGTTGATAAATTAAGCCGTTTGGCTTATTGCAAGTCAGGTTATAGCNAGGTGGGATAGTGAGAGGTATCCAAGAGAGATAGTGAGAGGAGAAAGGAGAATAAGGGATGCCAGCTTCTGCCTGGAGAAGGAAGATGTAAAAGTACCAGTAAATCATGGCCACGTGGCAACTTACAGATTAATAAAAATGGATTAGGTTATAAGAGCTAGGTAGCAAGAAGCCTGCCATAGATCATAGGGTTTGTAAATAATATTAAGCCTCTGAATGATTATTTTATTTTATAAATGGCTGCNGGACCTCTGGGCCAGGAGGAGCCGGGCGGGAATGGAGAACTCAGGATCAGAGAAAACTCCAGCTACAAGAAACACTTACCACCCTTGAGCAAAAAAATACATATTGGGGCATTTCTTCTAGGATGTCTTACTGTCNGTGGCTACATATCTGTCTGGCCACCATCATCAGCTCTTCAGTTGTCACAAAAGGACAGACAAAGAACTTCATTGTGGAAAGATTGTCTGTAACTAATGGCCCTGATTCTGGAAGCTATCAGATAGATCTCTGTCATTTGTTGGCAAGTGAGTGTTTTATTGTTTTGATAGCATACTTTCATATTCTTGCAGACCAAGTGAACAGGCTGAAAGTGAACAGGCTGGCCAGGACTTGAAGCCTGGGCTGAACATATATCCATTTATTAGTTCTAGAATAGGATACCTCTATTCTTCTAACTACTGTGAAATAAAGAAACTGTAACAAATTCAGCTATTGCCTAGTTTATGGGAGTAAAGAAGTATCTGCTCCCTGTTACACATCTCTTTGCTATTATAAGCAGATTCAAGGAGAGTTATGCCTTATATATCATCCAAGGAAAAGGACGTCCATTATCTCCTTATANACACCATCAGATCCATTTTCCTGCATTCAAAGGCCCACACCTTAAAACAGATATTGGAAATGCAAAGGAAGGCATCTAAGGTAGGAAATCCTGAATGCTGTCTCTTATACACATCTAGATGTGTATAAGAGACAGCATTTTCCTGCATTCAAAGGCCCACACCTTAAAACAGATATTGGAAATGCAAAGGAAGGCATCTAAGGTAGGAAATCCTGAATGATAGTTAGTATGCATGTCTGAGTGTGTTGAAAAACAATCAACAGTGCCCAGACTATTTCCCTTTGCAATCCTTTTGTGGGACTCCNGTAGTCTAGAAAACACCAACTAATCTGGCTAAAAGCATCTTAGAAAACACTAAGTCTTTGTGAAGCCAAAATATAAAATGAAAAGGAATCACAGGACACGTCAAACTCATTTCAAANGAGCACCACAGACCCAGCCTTCTGGAGACCACAAAAGCTTTNTCTTGGGAAAGAAATGCTTTGATGTCCATTTTTGCAGCTTTTTCTTCTTTCTGAAGACCACAGTATAAAGCAATGCCAAGTAAAAATTTAGATATTTACATCCATTAAGCTGTTCTGGAATGAAAATGGACACTTATATATAAAATTTTCAAGTCATGTTAATTTNTATTCCATGATTGGAATGAGACCCATGAAAATTGAGTTTAATTATATGGGCTTATATTCTTATACTTATTCAATATTCATTAAGAAGTCACATTGACACAACTTTTAAAAACTCAAAGGTTTTCTATTCATCAAATGAAACAATATATGTATATAACAAAATACCCAGGGTTAGGTAACAGTATAAAAAAATGAAGCTNTCTNAAGTTCATAGTTCTAGATGTTGGAAGAAATGGCATCACCATCTTTCTTGCTCTCAAGCACTTATGGTAAATAGCATCATAATCACAGGAGCACTTGAGAAAAGAGAGATANCATCACCAGACAGGAAACCAAAGACCAAGGGGAAGGCGTCAATCTTGCAACCTCTCACACAGGCCTGACACTTAAAAGTCCCATTACTGGTGGGCAATGCCTCATGGGTNCCAAGTTCCTGACCCATGGCTGATTTCTGTAACTCTGTAAATGGAGATCTTACATAAAAATTATAATTAAATTATGTACAACCCACATTTGAATTTTACCCAGGCCATTTACCAAAGGTCAAGTTACCATGCTACTCTCTTAACTGTGAATTAAAATGCAGAGTTGATATGGCTTAAGTAACTGCACCTCTATGTTAAGTGTTATATTGCTTCCCAGTTTNCTACAATGCCTGGATTCTCTACTTTACTTTTTGAATTTTTTTCCTTTCCTTCTTTCTTTTGTCTTCCTTGTTCCATAGCATTAATTTGCATACATTATATCCTTTTATCCAAAAAGGTCCATTGTTATGTGACTTATTAGTTGATAAGACTTAACAGCAAGTAGGCAACTCCTATTTCTTCAAAGCATCATCATTACAATTTTAAGTGCATCTTTGATATTGTTACAAGATTATATTTAGCTCTTGCTTGTTTTAAAGTTTCTTTGTCAAAAAAAAATTTCACACAATATATTTTAATCATTTTTTATCCTTCCCTCATTCTTTCCGGACTCTCCCCACCACCCCATGAACCCAACTTTATGTTCTTTTTTTTCTCTCTCTCTCTTTAAAACAAATAAACAAAAAATAAAACAATAAAACAATAAACAAGAGATACACACAAATGAAAACCCACAAAAACTAAAATCAAAGTAAGTAAAAGACCAATAAGAAAAAAAAAATGTCTAAACAAAGCAAATGAGACAAAAAAAATCCACAAAAATACCATTAAGTTCATTTTGTGTTAGCCAACTACTCCTGGGCTTGGAGCCTGCCCTGAAAAAAAAAACTGAACTTTTCTTTACCAACAGGTATCAATTGCTTTTTGATTAAGGGTGGCAACTTTTGTCTACTTCCTCCTCTCAGTTCTGGGACCTCATCTGACTTGAACTTGTTCAGGCTTTGTGCATACTGCCATAGTTTCTCTGAATTCATATGTGCATCAGTGTTATTGTGGAAGACACTATTTCCTTGGTGTCATCCGTCATCTCTGAGTCTTACAATTATTCTGCCTCCTTTTANACAAAGATCCATGAGCCTTGACAAGGGCTTTGATGAAAACGGCTCATTTAGGACTAAATTCTCCAAAGTCTCTCACTCTCTATACATTGTCCAGTTTGGAATCTCAGTGTTATTTCCCAAAACCTACANGAANAAGCTTCTCTGATGAAGTCTGAGTAAGGCCCTGATGTATGGGTATAGCAGTATGTCATTGTGAGTAATTTNATTGCTGAGTTCCTGTAGCAGAATTACAGTATTAAGGTTTCCCTAGACCATGGCTAATCTAGTCTTAGATCTCATGCTATTAGCCACTTTATCAGTGTCAGGTAGGGGTTNCAACTTCCAACTCATNGAATAGGCCTTAAATCCAATCAAAAAGTGGTTAGTAACTCCCATAACATTTATGCCACTATTGCTTCAGCATATCNAGCAAGTAGGTCACTATTGTTGGTCTTAAGGTTTGTATCTGGAAGATATGGTACCAGTACCATCCAGAGTACCTTCCAGTACATAAACATTAGTCAGTAGTGATGAAGCTTCTATTTATGCACCAGCTCAACTTCTCCATGTTCAATGATGTGTGCCTGTGTTATCTTCAGCAATAGAGCCTTACCGCCAGGTTTTATACTTATCTCTTTAATGTAAGTAAAGAATATTATATAAAAGATGAGTTTCCTATGTATAAGAATTGTGTTTTGAAATATAATCTGATATATTTTTCTTCTTGATAATTAATTTGTTTTAAGTTATGCAACCATTCTACAATTTAAAAAAGTAGATGAACAAACAAAGTTTATTATACTTGGAGAACAGAGTGGATAGGACTGATTTCTTGACATTTGGCTCTTGAGTGGACTGTTACAAATTGTAATAGAAGATGAATATTCCAGAAGGCCACATTTTCAAAAGCTAAGTTTGAGAAAGAACTTTTTGTTTTCACCTTAGAATTTAAAAGACAATAGAGGATCTCATATTCAACATTTGGGAGACAAAAGTCATTTCAGCCATAGATAGATTGGGAAATTATACATGATAATGGGAAAGTGGACTAAGAGAATAAGCATGTTACCAGGTGACAAGACAAGGGAAATTAGAGAAGAGATACCTATAACATTTTTGAAGTGAGCCTCTGCAAAACAGGTCCAGCTCTGTTCATTGTGGGAGATCATGGTAAACTAACTTCATGGTAACCCCACAAGCCCTATCTTCTCATATACATTCCCTCTCCTTAAGTGGAGGCAGCATTCATGACTGGACCCTTACCAGTAGAATATGACAAGTTAACAGGATGCATCTTTCATTACTATGTTGTTTTATGGCTGACCTGATGTGGTGATATTATGGTGTTCGGGGTGATGGATGAAACAAGTGGTCATGTTGAATATGTCAATGTGATAAGGAACTATAGATGGTTTCTAGTTCTCTGAGTTCTGAGGGAAACCAACAACCAAGATCAGGCAAAAGCCAAAAACCTTAATTCTGCCAATACCAAATGAGCTTAGAANAAGAATCTGACCCTGTCAGAATTCCAGATGNNCCTGGCCAACCAACTCATAGNTGAGGTTTCAGAAGATGTCTTAGGCATCCTGGCCACAGAAATTGTAAGATAATATACAGGTGTTCATTTAAGTTGCCATTTTTAGTAAGTTTTAATTCTTGAGAATTTTATACATGTATTCAGTGAAATACGATCATATATGTCTTAGGGTTTCTATTGCTGTGAAAAGACACCATGACCATGGCAACTCTTATAAATGAAAAGCATTTAGTTGGTGTGGCTTACATTTCAGGGGTTTAGTCCATTATCATGGTGCAACATGGTTGCAGTTGTATACAGGCAGACATGGTGCTGGAGAAGTAGCTGAGAGTCCTACATCTTTACTTGAAGGCAGTAGGAACTGATCTGTCTCACTGGGTGAACTTGAGCATAGGAGACCTCAAAACTCTCCCCCAAAGTGACACATTTCCTCCAACAAGGCCACANGTACTCCAGAAGAGCCACACCTCCTAATAGTGCCACTCCCAGTGAGCTTATGGGGGTCAATTACATTCAAACTACCACAGTATTCTCCTGTCAACACCCTTTTCTCTCCCACTCCTCAACAAGTCTTATTTAGTGCTTTACATATGTGAATGGGTGTGAGGCCATCCACTGGCGCATGGAAAACATAACAATGGCAATACTCTCAAAAAAGAATGACTGTCTTCTGTCAGCAGTTATCACCTGCCACTAGCTCCTCAGTAAGGATTGGAACCTGGAAAGTACTTTGCCCATCTACGCTACAATTGTGGCTGGCTTGATCTTGTGCAGGTAACCATGACTACTGAGTTCATGCATACAACAACTATTTCATATCCAGAAAACAACATTTCCCCATCTTCCAGCTCTTATGTTCTTTCAGCCTCCTCTTCCATAATGTTCCATTATAGGCTGCCAAACTTTAGCAATTGGTTACCAACATCAATGGGAAGATAATATAAGGTTGACATCCAGGTGGGAGAAAGAGATTAATTATATGAATACCCAAATAGCTGACAAGGATTTTCCAGCAGAAAGAACTTTTGTCTAGCACATTATATAATAGCCCATTAGACAGGAAACCATGNAAAAGGCCTCAAGTTTGAAGTCACACTAAGAATTCAAACAGCTGAGAGGAGTGTCTAGACAGAGACCCCAGGCAGACTCCTCAATTTCCACCCAGCCAAGGTTTACCGAGGTGAGTCTCAGAAGGAGGTTTTCATTTCTCCCTAAAAGATACCAAAGTGACTGACAGAGTCAATGACGTGAAGGAACCTGGAGGATTTAGATCTTAAGGCTTGAACAGAAGATGCAAGCCAGCTTCAGAAGCTGTCAGTGGAGGTCACAATAAAGGCAAGTGCCCGCAGAGCTGCCTTCTTTCTCTAATTCCAGGACAACTTATAAGGCCAAATCTTGGAAAAGGAAACAGAGAGAAAGAATTCCATAGCATTCAAAGCAGACCCTATAAAACAGCCTATTCAAGTTTCTACTATCAGTGAAAATAGAAAATTGAAAAAAATTAATTCAATTTTAGTTACAGAGAAGTGAAATAACATTTCTNCATTCAAAGTGCTACCCACCTGGTAAGCATATAATTCAGGAACCATTATAGGTACTGTGAGAAAAATTATACATTTTTGTGTATGTGCATATATTAATAGTCTATTTGGCCTCTGTCTTATCAGGCTGTCAATCCCATTTTCCNATTTCCAGCAGAAATTATATTCTTCTGTTATCTAACATTTTTCCATTGATTCTTTATATTTAAATACATGCAAAAACTCAATTGCTATCAATGAGGCTTTTTCATTTCAAATACTTCCCATATCTCTTTAATCTGCTTTGTTAAGGCAATAAAACTCCCCACACTTATGAGATCTCATTCATTTATTTTTTTTTTCTTTTTTGAGACAGGGTATCACACTGTAGCCTAAGCTGATCTTGAACTCACTGTGTAGTTCAGGCTGACCTCAAACAGTAATCCTCCTGTTTCAACCCCTAGAGTTCTGGGACTACAGANCTGACCCTCCACATTTGGTTTCAGTAATGTATTTCTGCATTCTATGCAAAGCATNTGTCATGGCTCTAACACAGAGTGAACTTCCTTTCTACAAGTGCGTGTCAGTTGGTATTCAATTGTAAGCGTCCCCAGCCTTTCTCTATCAGGATAGCCNCNTCTACTAAAGAAGAGTCCGATTGGAAGTCCACATCCTCCTGTCAGCTCTCTCTTATTCCTGTTCTCTGGGGCCTCANGATAGAGAGTCCAGAGAAAGGGAAATGTAAAAGGCTTTAAGGCCANGGGCCATGGCTGAGAAATNGTCAAACAGGGAAAGGTCTTAAAATTTTAAGGACAGTTCAGGAGCAGAAAGGAATGTGGAAGCAGATGCAATGAATAAGAAAATGAACGAGGAAAAATGTTTAAATATTGCTATGATTTATCTTTGTTCCTGCTTTTGGAAACAAACACAGTGAAGTATCTGTGGCTTCAAGATTGCTTTGTGTTTATCTTAAGCATAATTTTCCTGATTCCCGGCATTGTATAAGTCAACAGGTTTGTTTGTGATGCGAGACAATGAGTGATTGTACTTCCTGGTGGATTGTGATTTCCATTATACTGAATTGTACAGAAATTAACCCAAACTACCTCAATTACTTTGAAATATTTCATCTAAAAGTGGACAGGACACATCTCGTGAAAGGTTGTCTACAACTTCATCCACATGCATTGCTCACTTTGCCCCATAATACAGAATTGCAAAGTCTTAGAAATATATAATGCAAAATCAGTCTCTCTCTCTCTCTCTCTCTCTCTCTCTCTCTCTCTCTCTCTCGACTGCTGTTGTTCACTGAGATCAATTGAACTTGTCTGCTACAGTTGGGTTTAAATATTTTTTTTAGTTCTTTTTATGATTACTGGAATGGCAAAAATGCAAAGAATACTTTCCAATGGGGCACAAAAAGACAGAAGTTCTAAAAACTCAGTCCACTGCATGTACATTTCAAGCCCTAATTTACATCACATCCACTAAAATTCCATTGATCCAAGCNTTGAGTTGGCTGGCTAAGTGTTGTATAACAATGTCCTTTAAAATTAAAACCCTCCATCTCAAAAGGAAGCTCATTAAGACACAAGNTGTTAAAGAAGGATGGGGCAAAACAACAGGGTGTTCTAAGAGAAGGTGAAGACTTTGAGTCCTGCAGAGATGCTTTTTAAGCTCATGAAGAAAACAACTCAGAGTCCTCCAGCAACCCCTAAAATTGACCAGATACAATAGTCCCCACCCTGTCCAAGAGTATATAAGTAGTAAGGACTGCTGAGAGACACTTTCAGACCAGCCAAGCCATCTGAAGGAGACAAAGACCTACCCA
>LZPO01108144.1:54947-70066 GCA_001675575.1 Neotoma lepida | reverse complement strand
ACACTATATGAAGTAGGATAGAAGGGGGCTACTTGGGACAAGGAAGGGGATTAATGGGAGCTTAAGGAAGATATTTTTTTTTAAACAAACTTTAGATCTGCTGAACATTGTAAGTCACTAGTTAAACATGTCTGGTCTAGGAAATATCAAAGCATGTGTAGCAGACAAGTATAATGCCTCAATGCCTACCTACATAATAGGAGATAACATGGAAAGGTAGTCATTACAAGTACTGTACCATATGAAACAACAATAAAAAGTTAGAATGAAATATTGTGAANGAGAGGCGGACACTTTCCNTTGGAAGGGTACTAAAGGATACTGAATGAAGGCAGTCTTCTCCAGCCATACCCATAACTGAATCTTAGAAACCTTACTAATGAGATAGATGAGTTGGCTTCTCATAATATTTGAAGTATGATTGAATAGTTTATATCAGGTGGATTAATGACATCATCAGACTTATAGTATGAATTCAATATTTTTAATTTTAGATACAGATGTAGGGTTGTAACTCAAGGGTAGAGTGTTTGCCTAACATGCAGGGCCCTTTGCTCATCCAGGACCACAAAAAAATAAATAAATGCATACATACATAAATAAATAAACTGAATATTTTTCCCCTTTTGTTGAGCCTTGCACTAAAAATCAACAGGCTCCACAGAAAAGCAAGTTCAGGACAAAAAGCTGACCAACACCCTTGATTATCATGGTGTTTTGTTTTGTTTATAAAACTGTTAACATTTCTACCAGGAGATGATTAACATGACAATTGTTTAAGCCCTTTGCAGAAACTTAATTTCAGAATACAAGAATGTCCTTGGCCCTCATCACTGGATTTCTTTCCTCTATTGTTCAGTAATTTCAAATCCTGTGCACAAAATATTTAGAACCCTTGCAGATAATTGTGAGTGTAGGAAGTGGTGTAGGAAGGCTGCCTCAACTATGGCATATCTTGAACTAAGAAAATATCTGCTGTGAAAGCAATGGCGTTATAAAATGTGTATAGGACTAAGGAGGTGGCTTGGTAAGTTAAAGCTCTTGCCTCACAAGTATGAGGCTCTGAGACTGAACCTCCAGAACACACATAAAGTGGGTGTGGCAGCACACACCTGTAATTACAGACATAGAGGGAAGAGACAGGAGACTCTTTAGAAGCTCGCAAGCAGTCTAGCCTGGTGTATGCATCAGTGAACAAGAGAAAGACCCCATCTCAAACAAGGAGGGAAGTGAGGACTGACACCCTAGGCTGGCCTCTTACACACACACACACACACACACACACACACACAATTTTTAAATAGGTGTTTAAATTTGGGGTCTGAAGAGAATGGCTTAACTGTTAAGAGCACTGGCTTCTCTTCCAGAGAACCCAGGTTAAATTCCCAGCCCCAACGTGGTGGNTCACAACCATCTGTAACTCCAATTCCAGAGGATCTGACTCCCTCTTCTGGCCTCTGTTGTGAACACCAGGCACATAAGTGGTGCAAAGACTTAACATCTATGTAAGTAAAATAAAATTTAAAAATTAAAAAAACTAAAATACATTTACATTTAACTAACCAATAATTTCACCNCTATAACACACATTTCCTTCCCATTTTTGTCATGTATGCACATTTTTTAATCTCTGAGAATTTGGCATTTCCTATTGTATTTGACCCTATAATCTAGGAGACTGTATTCGTTCCCTGTACATAATAGTCACTCAAATATTTGTCTCAGGAATGAATGAATGAATGAATGAATGAACTTCTGAAATTAAGATGTTGAATAAGTTTGTATTTGTTTTGCTCATTCTGTTGTATGATGAAACTGTTATAAGTGTCCAGAAACTGCAAAAATATCATATTTATTTACCCATTTTGGAGATTGTTTTCTGGTTATCAAATCAGTAAAGTGTGAAAGCTTAGGAGAAAAGTTCTTAATGCCAAGATCCTGAGAAAACCACTCTTAGGTAGCTAAGAAGTTTTCTCACATCATCTATTCTATAGAACATCTCTAAGCTTAGGCAATTTCTTTCAGATACTTACATACATTATCTTCATTGTCTCGTGTAGTTTGAAAAGCCCACTGTTACTGCTATTCTATTAACTACCAGTATCCCAGTCTATGGGCTATGCCTGGAATGCTGTCTTTTTTTATATATATATATGAACATATTCAACAATCAAGGCCTTTGCTTACAGCATTTTGTGCACTTGCAGATTATTGCTTACTATAAATTCCTGAAATGGGAAATAAATACTGGCTAATTGGAATATTTCCAATGATGCTTTTCAAGGTGGGGGGTCTATGAGTGGCATATTTTCAGCATCCTTATGTGTCCCAGCGTGTCTTTGCTATTTTCTTACAAATAAAAGACAGATTGACAGGGCATAAAATTCTTTTCCAAACAAACTCAGTTAGATAGCACTTTCCTGTCATTGGGCATTTAATGTAGCAGAAATGAGAAGCCCCTGGTATTCATATTTATCTTGTTGAAGGTTACCTTTTTAATTTTCTTTCTTCCTGAATGCTCGACAAACTCTTTTATTAAAAGACTTAGCCATAATCTAAGTTTAGTTGGCTATTAAGGGTTTTGTCAAGAATAATACTTTTATCAAGTGGAGATTTTTAAGCCTAGAAATTTTTTTCTTTAGCTATAACATTGATTTGTGCTTTAATTTCAGGTATTTCCTCCTTTGGGTGAACCATGATCCTTAACCAGTGCTTTCTTCTTTACCACACCTCAGTAACCACATCCAACCCAGAGTCATTTTGAAAGAGAAAAGAGGAAGGTTTTGATATAGTGATACATGAAGGTACAGNCATATGAAAAGAAACCGAGTGCTGACTGAAATGGACAGACACCCTTCCCTGTTTGGCTTGATAGTCATTATTGTTGATCCTTTTATTCTGTGTCCTGGGAGATCCTCTAAGTTTTGAATTCTGTTTCACTAGTTCTGGGTTTTGCAGTGATTTTCATGCAGCTAACTTCCCAAGCATAGCTTGATATCTGTTATTGGGTTTTTATTTTTCCTGTGTCTTTNCTTTACCACTATTCCTTTTCATTCCACCCCATTATTATTGCCTACTGCAGCAAGTTCCCTTGTAAATTTTTAATGTTTCATAAAAGTCAAATTAGCCTCCTTGCTTCTAAATGCCAGGTTCTTTGGTTTTCTTTTGGCTTCTGAAGGAATTTCTTCTCATAATGTAATTCCCTTCTCTTTGTTTCCTTCTGTATCATTTGTGTATGTTGATTTAGTCTTTATATAGGAGGGATGAGANAAGGGTTTTTTCTTCCTAGAACAATAAAAAGTCTATGCATGTCNTCTGTTTGTCCATAAGTGGCTTAAACTGATTGCTAATTGCCTTATTGTGGATTCAGTTATGCANGGGCTGAATCCCCTTCTAATAAGCACAGGTGGGCTCTAAGTTGATGTGCACATCACCTAAACCNAGCTGCACTCATCAGACTTGTGCTGGGGCTGCAGATCCAGCTGACACCTGCATCACTGTTCCCTCACTCTGCTGTTCATCATCAGGAGTCCGACATCAGACTTGTGCTGGGGCTGCAGATCCAGCTGACACCTGCATCACTGTTCCCTCACTCTGCTGTTCATCATCAGGAGTCCGAACCAGCTTCCCACAGTACACACTTAGACCCTGTCCTAGACCTCCTGGCTCAAAATCTCAGGATTTGCAGGTTTAAGTATGCAAACTAATCTCTTGGATGTTTCTGACATGCCCTCTTGGCTGGGAATTATAGATCAGAATCAATAATGTACAATTTCTAAAAACTGGTAAACAGCTTTCAGTTTGCATTCTTCTAGAGTGCTCTCTGAATCTGCTGCCTCCTGTGGTGATTAAACCTCACATACGCATTCTTCTTGGAGATGTAGTATAGATTAAGGAATAAAGGGGCTAAACTGAATGCAGAAGTGTTTAAAAAAAAAAGGCAATGGGGCTTTGTCATAAGAGCAGAACCCAGTTGATATAGTCAGTACAGTAAGTCCTCCAGCTGAATGATGGAAGGACAGAGATGTCCTCACCTTCGGCATTAAGAACCAGATGAGTCAGATTACCTTGGCTTGAATCCCATCCTTCTCAATTACCAGCCAAGTGCAGTGCAGTGAGCCATTAACCCCTCTATGCCTCAGCTTTCTCATCTGGATGATACCAACATTAGGACCAACCTCATTGAGTTTTAACAAATAGTAAGTGAAATAGTTGATAGAAAACAGTGAGTTACCTGTTTCATCTTGTGGTAAAGAAATATTACCTGTTATCACTTTCTAAAGANGATATCTACTCCACAAGCTAGTAGCTTATGCAGCGTCCTCCCATAATGCCAATAAGTTGATTTCTCATAGACAATTTTATATTTGATATTTTAGTAGGAAGTTGAGCAATCTTTGTCCTATCAATTTACATATTCTAAATCTTCTCAAACAGCTACTATTTTAAGTCTTCAACAAATTAATGAAAATAACAGAGATTATCTAGTTTAAAGTTTTACAAGTCATAAGAGACACACCCATGGAATTGAGCTCCATTTTTGGGACCCACACCCCTACTCAGCTCTGTCCCATAGTGGGCAATGCTGACATGACAGTTTCTTTTGACACGAAGATGTGTTTATATGTAATTGATTTTTCATATTATGTATGTGTATATTACGTATATGTGTACAATGGTTTGCTTTTTCTTTATACTCAATAAANTGATTATTTGCTTTAGCACATTACACATATACATAACTACTTAGAGATGCTGAGATCATGCAGTTTCCAGTTCAACTGAAATCAGACAATTCAGGCTTTAGAAGAAATATATTAATGTGAATTGTTTGCTTTAAACATTTGTTGTATCTTTTAGGTTGCCTGAAACCATATCACATGACTTTGTATCAGGAAATGCCCCCTTGTAGTTCATTAGCAAGAATCTTCCCACAGGGAAGGTATTTCTAGAGGCTGACACCCCTCTGTAGCTCCCTTCATAGAAATGCAGCCATCTGACTGTACAACTTTGGCATTAATAGACATACTTGAGTTATAACATGAATCTGTAGGGCAGGGTGGAAACTGGAAAGTATGGTCTTACTACAAATCTCTAGACAGGTAGAGATCTCTGTCTAGAAGAACAAATTGTTGTTTTTATTATAGACTTTGCGCATCAATTATCTGCCAAACCCCAACAGCCTTTTATGTCTTCTAACAATGACCAATATTTACATATACTTGGCATCTCCCTACATCAGTAAATAATGTTTAGAGTTAATTTGTATTCATACTTGAGACTTAATAATAAAAAAGAGAGATAGAAAATAAAAAAGAGAGATAGAAAAAAATTACTAGAATACAAAATTTTTATTGTCTGTCATTCAAGTTTTTTGTTGTTATTTTGGAGATTCAAAGCCTTAATTTTCTTAGCTCCATGGTTTTCATTCATTTCTGCAATTATCATTTAACTTTATAAATAAATACCTGTCTAGTTTTTAAAGCCTGGACTGACATGGCCAGTATTTTAAACTTAATCTCTTTGTATTTCCTTCTTTTAGACTCAAATTACTGGGAGTGATTTAGAGTTCTCCAAAACCAAGTATTTCCATAAAAAATAATTTAGAAAACAATAAAGGAGGTCAATTGTATGTAGAATAGGTTTGTGTTAGAGGTGTGTGAGTTATACTTGTTGAAAGGCCCATTATGTTACTCTATTGATAGATCATAAAATGCCATTTCTGTTTTTCCTAACATATTCTTCTATAACTGAAATAATAATACAATGTGAAGTTAAGATAGTGTTTCACTCCCTGGGGGGCAGGGTCCTGTGGACTTGAATAANAATGTGGACTTTGCTGTTTCCAAAGCACCATTAGTCACAAAACCTCACAGATAATAACACAACAACTAGCTTTAAAANGCATCACCACCTGTCTCAGTCCATTTTCTGTTGCAATAACAGAACACTCAAACCTGGATAGTTTATGTAGAAAACAAGATTTGTTTTGCCTCCTGGTTTTGGAGGCTGGGAAGTCCAAGATCAGGCAGACCCAAGTGCTTAACTTCTCACAAGGTCTTGAGCTCTGTCAATTCACGTCAAGCGGCAAAGAGGGAAGCAAAAACTACAGAAAAGAGAGACCTTGCTTTATAACGCCTGCTCTTGTGATCAGTAAGAAAGCCTGTGGGAGCAACAGTTNCCTTGTAAGGGAAAGACATTCATCCATTCATGAAGGCTCTAGCCAAGACAAAACACCTTCTATTAGGTCCTACCTCTCAACACTGCCACACCAGAGCCCACGCCTCTACATGTATGCTGATGGGAGCAAACCATATTCAAACCACCACTCTTTCCCAAACTTCAAAAGAGGNGACTTAGCCTGTGGTAGCTAATTTCACCAGTAAGAATTAAAAGGAACTTCTCTGACTTTGAGCTCAGTCCTCTCTCCAAATCACCACAGATTCTGAGCTTTTCCTTCTGAGACCTTGGTAAGCATCTGTGTGAGTAGTTACACTGTCAACTTCAGAACTCANAGGTCCCGTGACTTTGACCAAAATGTTCTTCCACTACAGTGAGACAAAAGGTATCCTGGCAGAGATCCCATAAGGCAAAGCTGCCTTGTTTTAATAAATGGTTTAGTCTTTAAAGCTTCTTAAAATGTGAAATGGGCAAGTAATTCATCTCGTTTCTTGCTGAAAAAGATACTTTGAATTCTCTGAGACCTGTTTGGCCTTTAAGATATATTAACATATTTACTTTAGCTTACCTTGCTCATCTCCAGGCTCTGGAAGTGTTAAGCAACACACCTTCCTGGGGGGGAAATCAATTTAAAAAGAGAAAAATATAAAGAATGGGAATACAGGTTATGGCTAGGAAATGTGAGCATGCTGCTAACAGGGAGAGTCCATTGCCAAGGGTCATGGGAGCATCTAAAATTGCCTGTGTGTTATGAGCATTTCAGTCCTTTGCAAAGGTTTTTAAAAACATTTGCAACAGTTAAAAATTCAATCTTGAGCTTTCTACTATTATGTGAGATTCATAAAATGTGTTCTATGACACATCCATATATCAGAGATTNACTGCAAAATTTTATATGGGAGTCTGCAAAGTTACTCTGAGGACTTTTAATAAACATCTGGGAGATGTTAGTGTGGACCTCATAATGTGAGGGCTGGATGCTCATGCATCTGGTATAAAAATGTCAGGTTCACCGTAGAAAAGCATGAGACAAATTACTGCTCCATTATTTATGAAGATTTGTGCCTTTAAACAGAAGGATGATGAATGTGATTCAATATATCTAAGCCCAAATGTCCATTATTAGCTATAGTATAGAGAGACATTTACCCTGATAGATAGCATACACNCATTTTCTAGGACTCATTAACATCTATGACGTTGAACTGATTTGGAGGCTTACATCACAAGACCCCATCTCCATTTCCTTACAGAGCTTTCCATTCTTACTGCAGCTGAAAAATGCCCCCAAATCCTCCTGGAGACAATAGAAAAAAATTGTCCTAACTGGCTTTATTTATAAGGCTATCATGAACTGCATCATCTTGTAATATATTATAATCCCAAAAATAAAAGCAATAATAAAAAAAAATCCTATGAAGCCACACTCACCAACATTGAAAAACATATGGCCAAAATAAATGATTGTAAATCTTTGAAAACCATAAAATATAATTTGCTCTTGAGTCTTGAGCTGAGATGCATTAGTTACATAGTGGTCCATTGACAGCATCAGCAGTCCCTNGACATGTGGCCTCAAGATCTTGAAGAATGAGAAATATTTCATTCTCAACTACCCCATTCCACATGCTCCTGCCAAATGGCAGCATGGCTCTCCTGACCCCTTCATTTGCCTAGTACACATTTACTTTCTCTATAAACTGCAACCTTGACCTCCTAGAACTAATGTTCTCCTCATCTAATGGTCAACACAGTGAATAGGAAAAAGTCCTGGCAAAGAATTATCAAAGAGACATAAGTAACGACTTCCTGCGCCTTCTGGCCTCCCCAGCAGAAAGAAGATACATGAAGCATTACAGAAAAGGGCCTTTTGCAGAGGCTTCCAAGAGGGAATACAGTTGTCCCTTTATATCTGTGGTTCTGCATCTGTGAATTCAGCCAACTGCAGACCAAAAAGAATTTGAGAAAAATTTGTGTCTGTACAGATCATGTACAAGCTTTTAAAATCCTTATTCCCTTAATACCAGTGTATAATATCCATTTACATAGCATTTACATGTAGTAGGCATTGTAAGTAATCAAAACATCCTTAAAGGATACAGAATGATGACATCAGGCTACAAGCAAATACTTCACCATTTTATATAAAGGGAATTGAGAATCCACGAAAAGGTTTTGGTGCCAACATGGGGTTCTGGAGCAAATCCCCCACAGAGACAACTATATTNCATGAAGCAAAACTTCACTACTCACAAATCCTAAATTCTAAGGGTGAGTTGTATTTCTCCTCTGTTGGTGGTGACAACAGTTATCTGGATGTTTTCTCAAAATTCTAGGCACATACACAGAGTTAGAACTATCTGTTATTTCTGAGAACTATGAAAAGCTAAAACAAAACAGAAACCATACCTAAGATATAAACATAAATCTATTTAAAACACTTTTTTAAGTAACAAGATTCTCATCTGTACCCATTTCTTGCTTCTCAGCAGGTGCCTGTTTGGAACATTTTACAAGGCACGGGAAGACAGCATCACCAGGTCAATNAAACATTCTCTTGACTATGCCAAAGATAGAGTTAGGACAATAAAGCAGCAACGAAAAAGAGCCATCCAGTATGAGTATAGAAGAGCTTCTTTTCAATTCCATCATTTAGCCTTATTAGACATACATAGCAATTGGTGATAATAAATTAAGCTGGCTTTTGTGTCTCCAGCTTGGTTCATTACACAATTACCANGGACGGGGAAGCAAGGGCCTTTCTGCTGATGTAGCTGCAAGCCTGGGGCTACTTATGGACTGTTGTGTGAAAGGCCATAGTCCGAAAGACAAAACACACTGCTGGGAGATTTTGCACTGCATTTTTAACCTGCTATTTCCACAGCTGACATTTCAGCATCNCTGTTGTTTACTCTCCTGGGAGACACTGGCATCTTTTGCAAATCTTAGCTGCTGTTGAATAATTGCTGTTGGNATGTTTCTTTTTTCTCATTTGACGCTTTAGTCTCACCACTTCTTTAAAAGTCTGCAGCATCTTCTCCGACATCTGGGAGCTTCATCTGCAAGTGAGAGGAAAGAGAAGGAGATCAAGCTACTTGGACTTGGGGGGGCTATAAAACTTGGTCATTTGGCAACACATTCTCTCTCTCTCTCTCTCTCTCTCTCTCTCTCTCTCTCTCTCTCTCTCTCTCTCTCTCTCTCTCTGTCCCTGTCTCCCTTGTGTGTGGCATTCTACATTTTTAGATAAGCGCTGGGATGGAAAATGAAATCTATGTCCAAGGAACAAATTAAAGCTTCCTGTTCCACCTGGAAATCAAATGAGTTGTAACTTTGAAAGAATCAGTGGTGGCCTTCTGTTAGCACATCCCAGCACTAGGCCACAAACACAGGGAGGCAGTTTCAAGGGAGAGACACGATTTCCCTGAAAAGGTTTATTACATAAGAGCCACTGGTTTAATGCAATCATGTCAGAGTTTCCAGTGCCCTGATTACAAAATCTGATTATGATGTCCTTAAACAATTTTAATTTCTTTCCAAATGGTAGCTTTGGCTACAAGGGGCTAGAACAGGTCAGGAAATAATCAGGGTTAATATTGTTCACAACTTAGAATTATTATTGTAGGTGTCGGAAATTCACATCCATCCTGAAGGCAGATCATGGCCACCCACACAGTTGTTCACATGCATCTAATCCACAGCCGTTCCTTCTGACTTCACACTGAGTTGAGCGACAGTAAAGACTGATTATATAGCAGGTAGTGGAAAGGTCAGAAATATCCATTCATTACCAAGTTCTCAACGAGGAACCTCTCCATACTTTGCAAAGAGGGTTTAAGCAAGATGAGATTGGGCAGAAGAAAGCTAAGGAAATAAAACTCAAATTAATTAAACCAGCCCCAGCTGTAACACCTAAGAAATGCTTCTCTGCTTTTCCAGGCTCTGGCATGTGCACCCTTTATAATCCTACCACAAAATCCAAGAGCTAATGGTGATAAGTTTACTTGGAATGGCTCTGGCCTCTCATTTTTTTTAATGAAGTTTAGTAAAAATGTATTGATGAGAAGCAAGGCAGTTAGAGCCAGAATTTCAATCTCATATTTATTTCTTCCCAATTGTGTGGCCTTAGCTGCTTCTTCTGTGAAATGGAACTATTAGTGGTTCCTACATCATACAGCTGCTGTTGGGCTAAATGCATGAACCNTTGTAAAGGATATGAACCAGTGCCTGGGACACCAAAAATCCTAATATATATTAGNTCTTGTTTTAATATTATCTACTTAATGGATGCTTCCCNGTTGACTCTCTAAAGTTAGGAGGTGTGTCTCTTTGCTGATTTCTACTTGCATATCACAATATATGTTACAATACCTGACACNTAACAGGATTTCAATAAATCTAAACTTTATCACTTAGAAGCATGAGTTACTCTAGAAGTAAATATGACCTCAAATATCAATGGATTAAGCTGTATCTCTATATAACATGACAAAAAGATATGGAAGGACTAGTCCCATTCTGCTCTGAAATTCAATGTGAGAATATTGTAGGAAGCATGCATGATCGGATCCACAGGAGATCCAATTTGCAGCAAAGAGCTG
Organism: Neotoma lepida; assembly: GCA_001675575.1. Classification (NCBI taxonomy): domain Eukaryota; kingdom Metazoa; phylum Chordata; class Mammalia; order Rodentia; family Cricetidae; genus Neotoma; species Neotoma lepida. The sequence continues at coordinate 59,288 of LZPO01108144.1, read as the reverse complement.
TGCCATAATGAGTTTTTTTTTCAGAAATAATAATCACTAAAATGTCTCATATCTTTAAGACGTTAGCCACAGCAGCAAGCTGTTGCATATGATGGTAATGGTTCCTAATGTTTGGTAAATACAGTTGCTTGCAGTTACTATGCTCATTTAAAGAGGACCTTTGCCAAGAGACAAAGATGGAAATANAGTCACAAAGGAGGTAAATGCTTAGACAGAGAGGTTAAAAGACCTAGATAGAGATCCAGCATGAGATGGAGAAGTAGTAAGAGGTATNGGAGTGGAGGCAGAGGGGAAGCCGAGCACAAGTGGATGGACAGATTTCTATAAGCTTACAAATTATAGTGAATAGTAAACCCCCAAGTGATAATAGCAATAAACTCAATTCTATTGGGATCTTATCTAAGAAAATTTTTTCCCAATATAGGCATGTTTGTGAAGTCTGCAGGAAAAAATACATGTTAATGTATGCTATGAAGACATCTCAAGTCACCCACCAAATGCTATGGGGCATTGTTGCAGGCTCTGGGGAGATGTAAGGATTGACTATTTGGAACCTCTAGGATCTTGTATTTTGGTAGCAAGAAGTCATTTAGCAAACACATATAGAACAAAGGAAGATAACTTAGTTAGTGGCCAGTGTTCTGAGGAAGGTAAAATTATAGCATGTGAAGAACATGTTAGGTCTGACGGTAAGTGGTCCAGAGGGAGGCTACTCACATTAGGATGGACAGCTCTGAAATTTGAGAATATCAGCCATGAAGCAATCTGAGAGAAAAATGTCCCAATAGTAAGGAACAGTAATCAAAAAATAATAAAAGTGGAGGAAGCTTGAGAACCTTGGCTTCGGACTACAGGGTTGTAATGAGNAATGTTAGAGCAGTTGACAGGACCCGGTCACTGTAGACTAAGTTTTAAACAGAAAGAGAATGTAAATTTCAAGGTTGTGTGTGTGTGAAGCAAACTTGGGGCCTCATGTATGCAGGGAAAGCACTCTATCACTGATCTCTATCTCCAGTCCAAAACTTGAAAAATAATATTTTACTCTACTTGTTATCTACGTATGAAACAAAGTGGTGGTCAGGTAGTGGTAGAGGCACAATGACTAATTTGTCACATTTTAGTTCAGGTAACAGATCAGAAAGGCTTATTCTGGAGGCAATAATATGAGAAACAACTCAAGATATATTTTGGAGTGGATGGGACTTATTGGTGAATTAAAGAGTAATGTGATGAAAGCAGACTATAAAGCTGATTTCTTACCTTNTGCCTGAACTATTTGTGCACTTTCTTAGTTTTGGAAGACTAATGAAAACTCAATGGANACACCATAAAGGTAGACAAATATTCAAGTTTTCAACTGGAGAACAAAAAGATGTTGGTGTGTATAATTTAGTAGGTATAAGGAGGCAAAGACGGTGTCCTACATGCCCAGAAGATGTAGAGAAATGGCAGACTGAGGCAAATCANCTTGTCAGATCGGGAAACAAGGCCTTAGAATGGAGAGAACTGGAGGATGAAGGCACATGTAGACTGAAAATGACCCTTCTCAAGATCTGACCATTGGTTTCTTTAATAAAAGTTGTTTTGTGGTAAATCTGAAATTCTGATTGACAAGGAAAATATAAATTGAAGAAGTAGAAATTATATGTGCATCTAGAAAAATCACAAATCTATGTACTNAAAAGTATAAGGAATGGACTATGGAGGAGTGGCCAAAGAGGGTCAATAGATAATATTTAGAATGTTTGTAAGCTGAAGGGAGGTCCTAGGGAACAGAGACACTGCTAATGCGGATTACAGAATGAAGCCTTTGCGGAGGAGGAGACACAGAAATGGGTATGACTGAAAGCCGCCATGCACTTCCAAAGGTAATTATGGACCCAGCTCATTTTGGTCCTTAACAATCTGAACTTTGCCCCCTTGTTAAACAATTGATATCTTGTACGTCTCCAGAAGATGCACCAAAAAGCAAACTAGACTAGTGAGAGCAAGGAGAANGGACGATTTACAGTATAGTTGTCCTTTCTTACCATCTACTCATCTCCATGCCAGTTGAGTGTGTCTCTAAACTCAACAGAAACCTGACTCCTTGTGAATAATTAGTAATAATGATACTAATATGCATATTATTTTCACTTTTAAAATCTTGATGAAACTTTTGACAATTTCCTTTGTCTTCTCCCTCTGTCTCGTGTGTGTGTGTACATGTGACTATGTGTGTGTGTGTGCGTGCGTGTATTTGTGTGTTCTTATGCACATGCAGAGAGAAGTAAGAGGTTAGCATTGGATGTCTTCTCCAAATAACTGTCCATCTTAGTTTTGAGACAGGGTCTCTCACTGAGCCTGGAGGTTGCTAACTCAGCCAGATTGGACAGCAAGTCCTAGCTATCTTCCTGTCTCTGCTCCTCCATGGTTGGGATTATAGTTATGCTGGCTTGTTTTGCATAGGTGCTGGTAATAAAACTTAAGTCCTCATAATTCCACATTTTACCAAGCTAGCTGTCTCTGAGGTCCATCTTCCTTCTCTTATTGTTGTCTTCTTTATTTACTGTAATTTACAATTTTTTTCTTTGTTTTCTNGTTCTTTCCTGGTCATTGAAATTTCAAGGTCATGCCTCCAGTTCAAGTATACTCAACTTATTTAACAGATAAATAATTGAAAGGTTGACACAATATTGACACCTTTGTGTACTGAGTCGTGTTTTGAAAATATCAGTGCTGAGCATTTACACAAATTCNATTATGAATAATTTACAAGCATAATAAATATTTTTCCTGCAACTTTCTTTAGCNCAAAAGAAATGACTGACACACATTGAGTTTGTGCATATCATGATTCACTTGTGTTTTTAATGAGTGTCTCAGGCTCATGTGCACTTGAACAATTCTGTCAGTCTCCTGCGTTCAGGTGCCACTTTTCTGATTGACATCAGAGAAGATTTGTGTCATCTGAAAGGATGCAATTTTATGGGAAAGCAGATAATAATTGCTCTTGCTTCTTGAGGGAAACCATATTAGTCAAACGGGAAGNAAAATGACTCATAAAAAAGTCACCCTCCTCAGCCAAAGGTCACCCTTCTCCATCTAAATCTAAACTCCATGCCACTACTTATTCATTTATTCATTCAATCAACAAATTTTCATGTTAAGTCACTGTTTTTCTAAGCAATGTTCTTCACAAATTTATTGTCAAACAAACAAAAAAAAGTATCTCTGGTCCCCAAATAGTTCCAAGAAGTGCAGAGATGGGAAAACTAACATNAGTGTGCCACATAATAAGTAGTCAGAGTGGTGTAGATGCGCAAACTGGGGTGGAACAGCAGATGAATGAGGCAGATCAAGGATGCTTAACTGGAGATAAGAAACCAAAACACAGGCTCCCATACAAAGAAAGGGGTCAAGGGCATCTCACCAAGAATATTCCCTCCCCACGAAAGGAGGGGAGACAGCATGAAGCATCTAGGGAATTCTGGGCTTTGGGTACAANCTTCTTAGGTAATTCGAAGCAACAAATANTTACACAATTGGATAAACAGGACAAAGAGATACCACAGTTCTGTTTCAAAGGAAGTAAGCCTGTAAGGGCTAGAACACGAGGCAATGGTCTCTTCTGAGGGGTCTTGAGTAATTTGTGAGGGGAAGCAAGAGATCCTGAGCACAGAGGTTATCCAGAACTCAGGCAAAAATGATTCAAAAAAATCACGTCATAAATTTAGCATTTGAGATGCTGGATTGGTATGTAAAGACTAGATGTTTGTCATCCTTCTCCCTCTCCTTTCCCCTCTCCCTCTCCCATCCTTCTCTTCACCTCCCCCTTCTTGGAAATAAGTTCCTCTCAAGGTCCTCAGTCTTGATTTGTGTCTGCACTCCCTGGACTGATTTGGGAAACACAATAATGATCTTAAGAGAGTCTTCACATTTTAAAGTTTAAAAGCTTTTGGCATAAAGTGCAAGAATGTCATACAAAATCAGGTCAAGAGATGCTAAATAATGCTAAAACTGAATCTATAAACAATAAATAATTCCAGAGGAAATTNCAGAGTCCTACAGTAGAACATTTGTACACCATAACATGCATTGCATNTTATTTATTAATCTTTTTGCAATAGATATATTAAAATTTAATATTTCTGTTCTCACAAGATATAATGTGACTGTATATATTTGTCACTTTNGAGAGAAAAATAATAAATTCATCAATCAGTATACTNACTGTACCTTTCATATTAAAGGATTTATTATGTTTTAAGCATTACAAAAACAAGGTAGAGTATGCAAGTTGTGGCTGAGCCTAAAACTTTTCTTCAAAATTCAGAAGGCAAAATTTAAACAGAAGTGCGC
>LZPO01108144.1:32269-45113 GCA_001675575.1 Neotoma lepida | reverse complement strand
GGGCTCTTAGAATCACCTGCAGATGGTTATAACTGTGAATATGAAGTTCACCAATGTCAAGGGTCTGTTTCCTGTGTCGTTCTTATCAAGTGTAAGGAACAGGACAGAGTATCATTTAAAAGCACAGGCTTCCAGTCNAACAGGTTGGGGTTTGGGGTTAAGGCCTTNTTCCTCAATACTTGTGTCACTTTAGAAGAATTGCTCTTTCTGACCCTGACCCTGTCATCTGTTAAAGGAGGTTGATTGCCTTAGTCACCTCATAGGGCTATTATGAGGATAAAGCAAGACACTGCATAACATATTGGAGATAGCAGTAGTCATTAGTTTAAAAACACTTTGTAATTATTAATGGATTCTGGTTTCAGGGCAGGAACTANGCCTTATGTTTGCCTAACTTCTTAACGCTACTATAAAACAGAGACTTTATTTAAAAGCCTGGGCTTCTAAAGACATAAGCTTTAATTTTCAGAAGAAAACAGATTTCTGCATAATATAGGTCACTTGAGGTGGGAGATGACGAGTAAGAGAAAACGTCCTGTGGCTTCTTTGGTGAAGGAGAAGCAGCCACAGCATGGGAAACCTATTCTGAGCCCCTGGAATGTGTCTCAGCAGCAGCAGACTCACAGAGGGGAGCGAATGTCACCTTTGTGCAAAAGCACAGAAGCATCCAGNTCNCTGGAACACTCCAAGNCTCAGCCTCCTCATCTGGATCTGCTGGCCCAGGGAAACACTAGAAGAATGGCGTCATTTCTTTGCTGCTGAAGCATCATTTCTTCTGTTGGGGAATATCTTGAAGTCCTGTGTCAAACTTTACTGTAGGCAATCCAGAAAAGATGAAAATCTGTTTTCCCCAGGAGAACAAAGANTGCTGTTTGGAACTCCAGAAGTTGGTTCCAAAATTCCTTGTTTTGTGAAGGGAGGATGGAACTCGTTACCATAGCAGAGTGTGGGAAGAGAGTGACTACTGAGAACATATATCTCCAAATGAACAGTCTCTCCTCACATGAGATGAAGTCTCTGTTTTCCTATTTAAAAAAAGTGCAATTGATATCTGTAAAAGGTGTCGTATTACTGAGAACACTGTGTGCAAATAGATAAACTGTAGGAGAGGTATGCCAATAAAATAATAACTTTAACAAGCACTTCCAACTCAAAGACTACATTCCACAAGCCAGTTTCCACAGGTACCACTTACTGGGTACGCCTGTACAGTATACTTTCCATGCATTAAATCTCCATATTTAATAAAATTTCCACATTCAAAATCATGAGGAATCTTCAAGATAAGAGATGGTACTGAGGTTACTTTGGAGATGGGANTCTATGACTCAGAGATGTTGAATTACTTGCAGGTGGCCCTGTAAGTATGGCTTGTAAGTGATAGAGACATAATTTCCACACAGCTAACTGCAGCTTCTAAGCCCTAATACTGCATAGCAGAAGAGAAGAGAAAAATTCAGACAACTTAAGAGGAGAGTGACACCATCATCAAGGAAAGCTTGGGACCTAAATGAGAACATTGTAGACACTATTTAAAAGGATACTGCAGAATCACACTAAAGGAATATAGGAGCATAATATTTAGCCATCATTCATCTAGAATGAGAAGGATACTAGTGTTGTAACAGAATGACCAGCTGAAGACCTTTAAAAAAGATAAAGTCAATAACTAATTGCTTGTGTTCTTACAGTAAACCACTGTTTANGTTTACCTATGTAGTGATCATCTGTTTTCAAATACATCTCTTTACTCTTCTGAAATTCAATTAGAGAACGCCATACAATACAGGTATCTGCATCCTCCCACTTCCGCTGGCCTTTTCCTGGAATACTCCTCCCTTCCTAGGCCTGCCCAAAAAATCCATTTTTTGATTTGTTGTGACTGTCAGGATTTATAATTACATGAAATGTCTATTTTTCCAGCTACTTAGTTGTTGTCTCTCTCTTACTCAGTGCATAAGCAGAGGACATATCTCACAGTAGAAGGTTAAAATTAAAGAATTTTTTNAAAAAAAAAATGAGGTTAAAATTGCCTTTCTGGATTGGATGAGTGTTCAGTAAAGGATTCCATGCCCTTGTTGACTAAGAGATAGTACTGATTTATTGTGAACACAAGCCACAAGCTCTTTGTCCATCACCATTGCTGCAAATGTTCTTGGTAGTTCATGTTCCTTCACTTTTTGTTTGTAATAGATTATTTAATGCCAGAAATAATATGATAGTATTCAGTTCAATGAATCTTGAATTCTCACATATTCAAATATTGGTCTATTTTTAATAATTTGATATTATTTTTATGCTATTAGTAGATAGGAATTTATTTATTTGTTTGTTTGAGACAAGGTTTCTCTGTGTAACCCTGGCCATCTTGGAACTTACTCTGTAGATCAGGCTGGCCTTGAACTCAGATATTCACCTGCCTCTGCCTTCCAAGTGCTGGGATTAAAGAAGTGTGCCACCACTGCCTACCAGGAATTTATCTCTATATGGCAGAATTAGGAATTTAAGTTGTATTATTGCTCTAAATGTTTTGTTTTCTCAACTCTTAATCTCATATTTCCTTCTGTTTTGCTTTNTATTTCATGTATAACTATTTATTCAATATATTTAATTGATGTTCTTTATGTATGTTAACTTTTGTTTTATTTACTTCTTAACCCTTTTTTAGTACTTATGTTTTTAAACTATTCTTGCCTTACAAAAATTGCATTTCCAATATTCTGATAGAGGCTAAGGCAAGACCCTTCTACTGTTTTCTTTTTCAAATTTTCTTAATTTGGCTATGTCTTTTTAAATTTCTGCAGATGATTTTAACAAAATCTGTAAGGTTTGAAGTTGTTGTTAATAACTTGAATGTGTGTGTGTATGTGTGTGTGTGTGGCTGTGTATGTGGCTGTGTGTCTGTGTGTGTGTCTGTGTGTATCTGTGTGCTCCTGTGTGTGTTCGTATGTGTGTCTGTGTGGGTGTCTGTGTGTCTGTGTGTGTCTCTGTGTGTGTGTCTGTGTGTATCTGTGTGCATGTGTCTGTGTGTCTGTGTGTGTCTGTGTGTATCTGTGTGCTCCTGTGTGTGCTCATATGTGTGTCTGTGTGGGTGTCTGTGTGTCTGTGTGTGAGTGTGTGTGCTCATGTGTGTGTCTGTGTGTCTGTGTGTGTCTCTGTGTGTGTCTGTGTGTGTGTCTCTGTGTGTGTGTCTGTGTGTATTTGTGTGCATGTGTCTGTGTGTCTGTGTGTGTGTCTGTGTGTGTGTCTGTGTGTGTGTCAGTGTGTGTGTTGGTGTGTATCTGTGTGCATGTGTCTGTGTGTGAGTGTGTGTGTGAGTGTGTGTGTGTCTGTGTGTACACATACATGTGTATGGTGGGGGAAGGAGAACATCACTTTAGTATCATGAGAAAAATTACAAGATGCTGTATGTGAAGCTGCTGCATAAGTATCACTAGATGCTTCTAAACTATTACTTAATAAATATTTATTTGAAGAATTGCCTCCCTTAAGACTGTGAAAGAATTAACTTCAACATCTGGAGTTTCTCAGTAGAACTGATTACAGGACTGAGCCTGGTTACATGGATTCATCATTATCTGGTGTGGGAAAAAAGGGCTCTTTAGCTAAAGCCCCATGTTGCTTTTTCTTGCCAAATTCTTTTATGTCTCCATCTAGTGCTGAATAATCAATACAATCAGCTTATTTTATTCTCATTCTTGCTTTCATACAAGCCTGTTCCTCACGCTCATCTAGTGAATTCCTCTGTGGGAAGGGTTTGAATGAACCTTGGTTGCAATTCAGGCAAAATGGTGGGTTTTGAAACTGCTGGAAGTGGCTTCCTCCCCAGTCTTTTGAGTTTTAGTCCTGTAGATTATGATCAAAGTCCAGGAATTGGAGTGAATGATAAATAATTCCAATTGACATACACTGTCTCTGGCACAATCTGTGAGAAGAGAGGTTTAAGACACAATTCTAGTCTATTGTGTGAGATAAGCACCACAGTGCATGCAAGGCAATCTGCAGTGGAGGGATGAACAACATAAGACATACATTGTTTTTGTAGTCATCAGAAATAATAAAAACTCAAGTCACCACATCAAGAAATCAGTAAATCAAATACATTGTAAATATATACACACATATACACAAATGAATAAAAACAATTTTAAAAAGTAAAAACAAAAGCAATAAAACCAGTTCTGCATTCAAAGAAATAAATAGTTTACTCTGAGCCAAATATGAGTGATCACAACCAGAGAACACGAATTCTTGTAATTCTGAATGATGTCNGCCACAGTGGAAGAGTTTACATAGGTTTTTATATCCCCAAAACTACCTGCCTCAATGATGTACCATGCTGTGTTAACTCCCATGGGAGGCCTGTCTCTTTCTGAAAGGAGACAGAGGAGGAGTGGATGAGGGGGAGGTAAAAGGGAGGTGAGGGGAGGGAACAGGAGGAGAGGAGGGAGGGGAAACTGTGGCCCATATGTAAAATAAATGAAAATTTTAATTTAAAAAAATTCTCACAAAAAACTTACACATCAATAAATGCATTCAAAAAATACTTTCATTAGGGCATTAGATAGGTGGGCTCAAGCAAAGCAAAGGGATCATTTCTATAAATTCCAGATGTTATTACATATTTAGTTTTAGGACTGATGGAGTCTAGAAGCCTGCTAATTGTCCCAACACACTGTAAGAAAGTTACTTAATACTCATGAGATTGTCAGGTCAAACACAGAAGCTAAGGTAAATGGTTTCAAAGAGTTTTAGACAGCTTGATAATTTTGGCTCTTAATCTACAAATTTTTTTTCTCTAAAATCATATAGTTCTAGCCAGCCAAGGTCAGTCTACAGAATCTTTAACGTAGATGCAGCTTCAGTGAATTTTGCTTAACAACAAACCTAAAAGACATTCTAGAAATCTGGATGAAAGCACTAAGTTTGGAAAAATGAATATAAATGCAAATAATCCATTTCCAGGTGAAAAGAGAGTTTAGATGAAAATTCTTGCCTGGTTCAAGAAAAAAATGAATTGTCCAGTATAGCTTGGTGTGTGTTGTAGGAAAGGAAAATTATTACAGACTAGAATTTTGGCCAGTTCTCAGACATAGTCCAGTGGTTCCCAATTGGAAGATAGTTAATTCAATTGGATCGATACTTGTTGTGCAACCAACATTTATAAAGCTTTGTTCTAAACTTTCTCAGAAAATCATTGTGAAGGGGTAAATGTGTCAAGTGTCTGCTATTGGTAAGAATAAATGACAAATATATTAATGTTGCAAGATTACTCTTCAAATATGTAATTTATAATTTGTGACTGTTAAATTAATTGAGCTGGCAAGTTCCATGAGTAGATGAAATAATAATTTAAGTTTCATGAATACATTCAATGGCACATTTTTGATAGCCAGAGTTAAAGATCAATGCATATAGAAATGTAATCAAGCCTTTAACATTGGACTATACACCTAACCATAATGTANGTACCCTAAAATATTTCCTGTGTTTTAGAAGAGCCTTGCTCAAGGGTCCAAAGGTCTATTCATTTTCTATATTTCCTTATACAAGAATTGCACTGTGCCAAGATGTCTCTGATGGTGGTTTCACAGAAAGCAAAGCAATTTCTTTCAATTATTTCTCCTGAATGGAAAGTCTAACAAATGAGTCATTAAGTCAGTGTAAGAAATATGATGCATTAGGGGGGACTAACTGTAAGGAAGAAAAACTCCATAAAAATCTATGACNGAATATATGATCATATCACTTCGCACATTTACACCAAGAGCTATTTGCTCTCTGGTTCTCTTAACAAAAATCATCAGGAAATTGCNATAAAGAGTTGATTGTTCATTAGACAAAGAGCATTATCTTTTCAAAGTAAGAGAATTTTATCCCAGAGGAAATATCCCAAGGGAAAATAAAGACTTTAGGCNCACAGGAAAGCAATAGTACCCTATTATGGTCTTTGGGCAATATTTTCTAATTCTTCTTTTTCATTATCTTTAAATACAGAATCCCCTGCACCTACAACTGAGTTTAGAAAATTCATTAAGTTCTGATGCTGATGTCACTGTCTCAATCTTGGCCATGAACAACTGGTACAATTTTAGCTTGTTGCTATGCCAGGAAGACTGGAATATCACCGACTTCCTCCTCCTTACCGAGAATAACTCCAAGTTCCACCTTGGGTCTATCATCAACATCACTGGTAACCTGTCCTCCACCAAGGACCTCCTAAGCTTCCTGCAGGTCCAGCTGGAGAACGTTAAGAACAGCACACCCACGATGGTGATGTTTGGTTGCGACATGGAGAGTATCCGGCAGATTTTTGAAATTTCCACCCAGTTTGGGCTATCACCTCCTGAGCTTCACTGGGTTCTAGGAGACTCCCAGAATGTGGAGGAACTGAGGACAGAAGGCTTGCCTTTAGGGCTCATTGCTCATGGAAAAACAACACAGTCTGTCTTTGAGTACTACGTTCAGGATGCCATGGAGTTGGTGGCAAGAGCTGTAGCCACGGCCACTATGATCCAGCCAGAACTTGCTCTCCTTCCCAGTACGATGAACTGCATGGATGTGAAAACCACAAATCTGACTTCGGGACAATATTTATCAAGGTAGGATGTAAAGACTAGGTTACATTCTCATCCATGGAGCTGGGATAGAAAGTAAAATTTTCCTATCCATCCACTGTGCAGAAATCTTGATTCTAGGTAGCTTTACAGGCTAATAGTTCTGAGGTGGCTGGGGGCAACAAAAGACTGGTATCTCATGATATCTCTGTAATTTGATTCATAGTCTTTGACCTGTATTGTAGGGACAGCCCTCAGCCCTAGTTAGTTCTTCACTCACTGTTGAGTTCTTGGCAGATTATTTAAAAGCTTTGAGCCTTAATGTTCTAACTAGTAAGTTAGAATAACATAGAATAGCTTGTTAGAGTATAATAAATAGGCCATAAAATTATATATGAAAATAATTAACCCATGCTTGGCTCATAGTAGGTAAAAGCAAGGAATATTTCTTTCCTTGTTTATTCTTCCCCACATCCATAGGCCTGAACAAATCTCTCTAAATACATACAAAAGAAATAGTTACATGAAAATGGACTTTTCTCTCCTAAAGTTGCTTAAGGCAGTTTAGACTCTGGTTAAAAGCAAAGACTTCAGAGCCTCACTGACTAGAGTCTTTGTTCTGCCTCTTGATTCCTGTATCACTTGATCAAGTTACTCAATTTCTCTTTCCTTAGTTACCTAAGTTTTATTTCTGCTTATAGAAAATGAATATAAATATTTAAAGATATAAGCATAGGATCTAGTTACTTGTGGAATTTTTGTGATAGATGACAGAAAATAGAAGATGCATGATGTGTGGATGATAGATCAATAGATGATATGTAGATAACATATAGATGATAGATAGATGATAGATAGATAGATAGATGATAGATAGATTGATTGATTGATTGATTGATTATTAGATACACTGGATGGATATATAGAAGAGAGTATTTTTCCAATATACTGTTTATTATTTTACACATAATTACATGTGTGTATATTATTTGTTTAGTAGCTCACTTGTTTCAGAAGATGGAATGGAATATACCATCTAAAATGAAGGACAATCCCTTATATAGAAATACCCTTATAATTAGCAGNAAAGGAGAATGTCCTTAAATGATATTTTTAGTCTATTTGATTTTTATGTAGAAAAGGATGACCTGTGGTCAGAGAGGCCAAGTCAGAGAATGAGTGCTGATTCAGAAGTGAATCATTCCAGCAGACTGAGATACATCTTAAGGCAATACTATTAAAGAAATGGCGTTTGAATATGCAAAATATAAGGCAATTTTGTAGTGTCTTATCTTAAGAAAACACAAATATTTGGTAAAAGACCAGGAGGTCACCATAATTTTACACACAATTGTACTGAGCACTTTCTATACACAAGCAATCTAATGGCCAAGTGTGACAGAAATGAAGACAAAGTACAGCCTAAGATTGTTAACAAAAATGTAAAGTGGGTATGATGGCACACATCTCTAATCCCAGCACCTGGGAGGCAGAGGCAAGAGGATCTTTGTGAGTTCAAAATCAGCCTAGGCTACACAGTGAGTTCCAGGCCAGCCAAGGAGACAAACAAACAAAATAATAATAATAATAATAATAATAATAATAATAATAATAATTAATTTTTTAAACCTATTAATGATAAAATTGTATCATCCTAACTTTCCCTTTTCCCATATAGAGTTTTAATCTTCATAAGATCAAACTTCATGTATATTTTACTTTGCAGCATCTGCAGATGTCAGACCAGAGTCAACCAGTTTGTACCCTATTACATAACAGAGGTTCAGGATTTTATTTAAGAAAAGAAAACTTCTNCTTTCTNAACACCATATGAATAGAGCTTCAATTTATAATCCCAAACAGTGTTTATTTAGGAGGACAGTCATAGCAGTGGACAGTAGAAACCACAGCTGAAAATTACATCATGTCATCTAGTATCCTCTTGTCTCATGTAAAAGGAACAACACAAGAAAAAAAAATCTGTTTGGGTTCTAAAAATGTTTAGGGAAAACAAGTAAGAATATTTGTTGACTTGGGTTGTGTATACCTTGGAAATTTATTTTATCAAGGTCAAGTGATCTTCTTCCCAAGGTTTAATATGCAGTAAAATCCCATTTCTCAGTCTGGTGAGATTGCTCAGTGGGTAAATCAGTATGCACCAAGACTGACTTGAGTTACATAGTAGAAGGAGAGAACTGGCTACCACATGTCGTCTTCTGACCTCCATACTTGCACAGTAGCACATACATACACACACACACACACACACACATATGCATGTACATGTACTTGTGCACATGCGTACACATATACATGCATTTGCACATATACACACACACACACACAAAACACACTAAATGTAATTTTAAAAATTTAAAATCTTCCTCCACAAGGATCCCATGGCACTTAGCCTATTCTATCCTGACCTGTCTGACTTATGAGGAGAATACAAATTCCATTAAGTTGAAGCACTATCAGTCAACCTAGTCCAGAGCCTAGTATCTAGCATGCTTAATAGCTAGTTACTGAAAATTACTTACAGAGGAAGAAAACTTTCCACTGTGTTTGTGTCTTCCACTATCATTTACTGTGAGGAAAATAGAGAGTTGGTGAGTTAAAACTTTCTAAACTAAATACAAACTTTTAATTTGCCTAGCTACTTACACTCTAGTTTTCTTCTTTCCTTTGGTTTCTTTTACCTTGTCTCTGTGGTGAAAAGCTCTAGCCTCATGATTGCTTCCACATATTTTATTCCACAAAGTTTGAAAGTTATGAAAGAAGAGTGTGAGGTTTGGAGCCCAGCGGCAGTTCACAATGCACAGGGGTCAGTGACAATATCTTCATCCCCATGGGGGAGGCATGAGAAACAAGCTCAAAGAACTTNAGAAAATATGCCTAGGACTTTTTTAAACTCCCAGAGGAGTACAGTCAAAGGAAAAAAATTCAAAGTGTCAGGACAGGGTCAGGGGAAGTGGGCAAATCCCCAGAAGGTATCTTTATAATGAATAACTTAAAGGTTGCCTTAAGCCAGAAAACAGCTGTAGATTTTCCATCATCCTTATTTATTTTGTTTAATTCAGTCTTTTAGAAAGTTAGTAATTCTCAGTCCATAAGTCACATCTGCATACAGTAATTTTCTTAATTGTTCCTAAATTTTGTGAGGCTGACCCCACTTCCTTGCTGCATAATAAAAGCCAGGGGGATAATGAGCTGTGACTAGATGGTGCCAAAGTTATGCAAGCTTTCATTTCTCACACAGTCATTTTCGGTTTGGGCTGACAGAATTGTTAACATTTTAAAATGTTAATGAAATCACCCCAAACATGGCATTTTCAGCACAGGCTTTTAGACTAGGAAAATAATTTCTGTGGCAGGCTACAAAGACATAATTACAGGTATAAGGGATTTAATTCTTCCCAGTTGCCCACAAGCCAGAGCAAATGTCCATCATGACTCAATGTAGACAAAAGCACTAGAGGACTAAGGTCATTGTGTTATCTTTAACAATGTATTAGAAAGTTGTTTTACTAAATGTTAATTGTTTGGGGCAACTGTAGGTGGCACATTATTTTGACAATGCCTCCATGAATGCACGTCCATGTGTTTCTACCCAATCAATGACCATTTCTTGAACTAGGAGGAAGTAGATATAATGAATACTTGAGTTTGTCATTTTAGAGCTAACAGCATAATACAGAAAGGGAAATTATAAAATTCTGGGATATGTACTTTTTTTTCCCCCATGAGAAAGAGTCTTCCTATGTAGTCCTGTCCATCCTGGAACTCCCAATCTTCTGCTCTCAGTTTCCCATGTGCTAGAATGACAGGACTGTACCTCTATGCCTAGAGGGATTTGTACTTTTTCAAATACACAAAAAAGAAGTTCATTAACATTCTCAGAGATTTGGTGGTATGTTTTAATAAATGAATAAAAGTTTTCATTTTTGGTGTAGTTGGAATTTTTCTTTGGGCTGCCAACCAGCTCCCAAATAAAGACATGGAGACGTATTATTATTATGAATGCTCAGCCCTAGCTTATGCTTGTCCCACTAGCTCTCTTAATTTAACCTGTTTCTATTCATCTATGTTTTGCCTTGGGGCTTTTTACCTTTCTTTCATTCTGTATGTCTTACTTTCGTGCTTCCTCCATGTCTGGCTGGCTGGCCCCTGGCATCTCTTTTTCTTTTCCGAGCCTAAATTCCTCCTCCTACTTACTCTCCCTGTCTGGAAGTCCCACCTGTGAGAAGAACTTCTAACCAGTCTTATTAATAAACACGCGGAACAAGAAATAAGGGTGAAAATCTGACAGAGATCAGAGGAATTAGGAGCAAGCCACCACTAGCCTCACCTCACCAACGCTGCCTCTACTTCCAAGGAGCGAAGTGGAGGAAAGAGAGAGACTTCCGGTCTAACCTGGCTTTTTATGCCTGTCCATCTGCTATCCTCACCAAGCTACATCACTTCCTGTCTTGTCTGCATGGACCTTCAGAACTCTAAGGCTGATGCTGGGATTAAAGGCGTGTGCCACCACCTCCTACTGCTANTTCCCCATGTGACCTTGGAGTCACAGAGAACCAAATGGATTAAGGGCGTGTGCTAACTTGCATGGCTATTGTTTTACTACTAGTGGCTGGCAGCCCCGTTTTTCCTCTGACCCTCAGATAAATTTCATTAGGGAAGACAGATAAAATATCACCACACCCACCTATACCTCCTTCCTTGATATTGGCTGTTCAGCTTTTTATTAGACCAATCAGGTACATTAGCTAGGCAAGGTAACAGCAACACATCTTTATGTAGTTAAACAAATATTCCACAATATAAACAAATACAACACATCTTTACATAGCTAAACAAGTGCAACCCATTTTTGCATAATTAAACAGTTAAACAAAAATAACATTAAATAAACAAACACAACATTTCCTCCTTTTTGTCTAAATAAAAGAAAGGTTTTAGCTTTAGCATAGTAAGACTATATACTCTCAGAACAATTATCAGGTATGAATTACATTTANAATATCCAGTCCATTTATATTTGGCAAATTTAGAGATAACACTCCATTATCTAGCCTATCTTGGTGATTCCAAAGTTGTATGACTAATTTACTTTCTATCCTAACTTGTATTACCAACCCAAAGTTATCTTTTTAGAACTCAAAACATTTTCTTAGATAAACATTTAAGCTTTTATGTTTCTCAGCCTTATAAACATTACATCTCTTATGTAAGTTTCTTTTCTGAATTTGGTAACAAGGAAAACTATAGCTACCTTGTCTTCAACTCCATCAGAGACTTGAGAAGGANATAATATTAACTGAGTAAACAGGAAGTGCAGAGCAAACAACGTCCAAAACTATAGAAATGACAAGTACACCTGGCTACTTGGATAGTCACCCAAGTTTCCTCTACAACATTGGAGTATCCATCTTTTGCCTGAAAGCCTAGAATATCTGACAGACTTCTGTGAAGCAGGAATTTTGAAGTACTGTCCTACCTTGTCTTGGCAAAGTTTGGCAGTCACTTTCTCTTGTATCTTCCTTGTCCAGTTTGTACAGTATACTGTCAGCAATCAAGACAAAGGCAGTTTCTTGCCCAAATGGCTAGCTTTGCTACAATGAAAGCAAACTCCATATGGATGTTCTCTGATGCCCATTATCCTTTTATTAAGTAATTGGTGCTGTCAGGAGCAGACATGTCTCACTATCATGAAAAGCCTTAGGTAATTAAACATCTTAAATGTCATATTTAGCAGATCTCTGAAGCATTTGAAGATCACCTGTCTACCTAAACTATATCTGTTTAACCTTGAAAACATACNGAACATGACTATAAGTCTGGTTGTTAAAGATGATTAGCTACTAACCTGCATATCTTAATTATCCTAAACAGTTTGTAATAATGGCTTTCAAGGACTAGAACTTTATATTACTTTTTTAAATGAGATACATAGGTATAATACCTTAAACAGAAATAGAAACATATATATATATACATATATATTATAACAAAAATAATATTCAAATTGTATCACTATACAAAAATCCATACCAATGTAAAATATTTGAGATAAATAGTTATCTTTTTATCCTATATTCCTATATTCCCAATAAATGATGACAAATATCCATAATTCATTGAATGGCCAAAAACTACCAACCCCACCTCTTGAGAATGTGGACTTTGTATTCTTTAGACTACTTCCTGTTGTCTGGTGGTGACAGCAACCCCAGAAGACTCTGAAAATTTTGAGATAATGGTCAAATCGTAAGAAAACTAGCTATAGC
>LZPO01108144.1:13263-31104 GCA_001675575.1 Neotoma lepida | reverse complement strand
TCTCCCTGCCTGGAAGTTTTGCCTATACTTCCTCCCTCACTATTGGCCATTCAGCTTTTAACAGACCAATCAGGTGCCTTAGGCAAGCAAGATAAAACAGCAACACATCTTTACACACTTAAACAAATATTTTGCAACATAAACAAATGTAACACATCTTTACACAGTTAAACAAATGCAACACATCTTTACACAGTTAAACAAATATTCCACAACATAAACAAATGCAGCACATTGTTACATAGTTAAGCAAATATTCCTAAAAAATTTAGAGCTAATTCACAAGCATAGAAAATGAAATATGTGAATTTATTAAGGCCTGAAGAAGAAATGTAACATAATTTAAGGATTAATTGCATATTAAGAGGACTGGAGCTGTTTCTAGAAAAGTACTCACAACANACCACATATGGCTTTTATGACAGGCTAAGGAGTTGGCATTTCTTGTGCCTAATAGATGTCAGTGGAAACAGAACATTAGCCTAGACTTATTTATAAAACTACAGTCCTGTAATAAATTAGCAGAATAAAGCAACACAGTATAAAAGCCTTGAAAAAAGTTTTAAACTATCAGGATACAAGAAATTATTGCATTTCCTCCTTCTCAGACTCTGGTGAAAGCAAAGGCTGATTTTACCTGCTGCTTCTGGGATTTTCATTACTCATGCTTACCTGGAGGCTCTGAGTGTGAATGAATCCATTGTTCTCTGGGAAAGAACTCATTGATTTCAAATGGTCCAGTCAAATGCAATTATCCTTTAAGAATCCAAGAGCCTGGACACAGACATCTTCATCTCCCTGACCTATGAAATTTTTTACTTTTTAGTTAATCATCATAGAAATTCTGGTTATTTTAGTGCTTTTTGTTGTTGTTTGTTTGTTTATTTGACTACAGGTTGAACATTGGGTCTCACANATGCTGGATAAGCATTTTACCACTGAGCTACATTCCCAGATCTGTTTCTGTTTTTTTGTTTGCTTGCTTTAACTTTTTATTTTTAGATAGGGTCTATCTAGGTTCAATTGACTGATCTAGCCTAAACTTGCTCTATATTCCACAGTGACTTTGAACTTGTGATTCTCCTACTTCAGCCTCTCAAGTAGCTGGGATGACAGTCCTGTGCCACCAGGTCCAGCTTTATAATCCAGCTTTAAATCACTGAGTAGAATGAATAATCTCTTCTTTGAATAGCTTCTGCATTTCATTTTGGTATTCTGCAAGAATTCTATCAACTGGACAAAGTTATCTGTTTACCCATACATTTGCCTAAGTTACTGACATTGGGCCGTGCCCTAGGCTGGGACCACAGAGCACTNGACTCAGTTTTCAGAAAGCTCCCAATCCCCCCTGCAGGAGAGAACACAGCCATCTGATCATTTTATCCATTTTCCTTACTACTGCTTCTACTANGATGTATCCTCTGCCATCTGCCATTCCTACATTCTCCCTTTAGTTGGTGTGATANAACACGGTAAAGACCCTTTTCCCTCCTAACTGTGTTTNTCTTTATGTTTACATTCCCAGGCAATATTGAGATTCACTGGCCTTCCCTTAGAAGTAATTTTTTTAATCATTGATTCTGCACATATTGTTAAGAATATATTATATTCCAGGTTTTAAGAGTTACTAGAAAATTCTAGGGGAAAATGCTAAAGCACATGTTACAAATAAAAAAAGCTCTTTAAATTAATGATGGTGCCATGTCCATGTCCAGTCCTGAACACTAGNAAATTTCCAAAAATAAACTTGAGGTTTCATGATANACATGATATAATTCTAATTTTNGATACTTCGACCTGTTAGCACTATTATGTACTAGCATTTCATACTAAGCAAAGGTATTTAAATTGTATAACCTTTAAATTTATTGTTAAACCAGTTTACCTTATCCACATTCTAGGACACTTTCAGGATTAATATAAACCTTCCTTAATTAGGACTTTATGACTTTGTAATTTATCTTTTCAGTCATATGCTATTTAAAATCAAGAGGGAAAANTGCCTATGGTGAAAAATCTCCTAAGTACCAACACCCAGACAGCTNCTTGGCATGTAGGTTTCTCCATGAACTTTAAGAGAAATACAGTCTCACTGAACATGGAAGGCCCAGGCTAGATGCTGATGCTCAGCACNGCCTCCTTAAGTGCCTCAGAGAAAATACATTCTTATGGTGACTT
The DNA here is from genome assembly GCA_001675575.1 of Neotoma lepida. NCBI lineage: Eukaryota > Metazoa > Chordata > Mammalia > Rodentia > Cricetidae > Neotoma > Neotoma lepida. Next base: position 28,926 of record LZPO01108144.1, on the reverse strand, counting down.
TTTCTGTCTGACTGTGACTCTCTTAGCTTTACTTTCTCTGCTGGAACATTTGGGGAGTTGATACTTACAGAAGAAAGTGCATGTTGTAGAGTTTGGTATGCGTCCATTCGGAAACCTTGTCACTGGACCAGCTGACTGAAACCCTTTAATTATTTCTCTCCTCCTGGGTTACTTCAGGAATGAGATGAGTTGAGTCTAAATTTTGTTCTAAGTCATGAGGGCCTCAGATAAGGAACACTGGAAAATGCACACTACCTTGAGACTTGATTTTGATGAGTGCAGGAGCATTCAGGATCCAGCAGGTTTTACACTGGAATTTCTCCACATTAGGGGAGCTTCCAAGTTGTCATTTGCCTGAAAGGGAATTGTATTCTTTGTNCACATTTTTACTTCATATGCTTCTATTGTAAAATTTGGAGATAGACCAAAAAGCTCTGAATCTGTAGAGAGCAATGTTACAGCTCTACTCCGAATTCTAGATCTGCCTCAGGATGGGTCCATTCTCCACACCCTGTAACCTTTCAGAGGGATGTCTGACTGGTAAATACTCTGGAATGTGCCATTTCCAGAACCATGCCCCAGCAATATTGGAAGGGAAATCAGCAGGGATGCTGGTATTCCTGATAGATCAAAAGAACCAGCATGTGAGTTAGGGCAACATACAAAACAACCAGGGGCAGTCAAAGAGTGGTCGCAAACCACAATTATCAAGAGCAAAAGTCCACAACAAAACCCAGGGGATAAAGAAAGCAACTGGGATATGAAACAAATCTCACTTCTGCGTGGTATATGGGAGGAAAGAAAGAACAGACAAGGTGCCTGCTTGCCACTTACAGCACATCGAAGCAAAGCAAAGATGGGTGCCTTAGCCATGTGTCGCATTTCTAGCTGCAGCCTCTTCTCCCACACACCAATAACAGCACAGCACAAAACATATTGCATTATAACTTGCATTTTTCAGTAATTTTCTCCCCTCATGGGAAAATTCAAGAATGTCAGCAGTCTCCTTCCACTGTGAAGTTTTACTTATAACTGAATATGGCCAAGTGTTGGCCAAATACCGACCCAGATGATTCATACATGTGTGCATATATTTATTGGTGAACTGATATTGTCCGTTTCTAGTGGAAGTGTCTTTAAAAGATGAGCCTGTAAATGTTGTTTTAAAATACAGCAGTATCAATGATTACATTATATTGGCACCCAGTGCTCTGAGGCTCAAAACTTAGTAATTTCTAGCTCCTATTAAGTTCCTTATCATCCCATTGAACTAATTTCTATTTTTGTATCTTATCCATTATTCAGAAGCAAACATATTAAAATCTTAATGCTTTGAACCCTCTATAAACTAAAAANGCAAAACCGTCCTGGCTGGTTGAGCCCATTCTTTTGCCAAAGCAATGAATGCTTTAAGATACTTGTCTGTTCTGAGAAGATATATATTTAACTGCATTTGCCACGCAGACGCTATGGAGAAGTTCCCCTGGCCAAACACTGAAGTTCCTATGCCTAAGATTCAAAGCTGACTCCATGCGACAGATGAATGTGAGTCTCTTCAGCTTGACAGCCTGTGAGATGAAGCTGACCAGCAAAGGCATTAGTTCTTAACAGCAATACTATGACACTACTGCTTTTTTAAGTAAAATATGTCAAACCCCATGCTTTCAGGGATCCTGTTGTCTGAAACATCAAAGATGGGGTTAATCAACTGACACTTTGAAAATACTTAAACTTTAAGCTACAAGAAGGACTAGAGGTACAAAGAGTTGTTTTGCAGGTAGGTTAAGAAACAACATAGAGTTGATGGCTGACTTGGAGACTTGTCTCATACATGAAGAACTAAAATCAAAACAGCATATTCTAATGGGGTTGGCAATAGGTGCGTTCAACAATAGTGCACCGCCTTTTCATGTTAGCTCTCTGGCTAAAATGTTTAAACTCTTATGAACATATAAGGAAACAGATACAGGGGTCAACATCTGTAAAACAAGCCAAGAATGCGAGCTGAGCTAGAAACAGACATGAGAATGGAATAAAGTCCTCCAGGGATACAAGAGAAGAGTGAGATAACAAAAGAGGGCTTAAAAAATAAAGAGAATAAAGGTCATAAACAGCTGGATTTCACAAAGTGCTAGTGTGCAGGGAAGCTGGAGAAGTAGCAGAGAAGCGTAGTAAACCAACTGAAGTGGTTCAGTGGGTAAAGGCACTTGCCACTAAAGGCGACAACCTCCATATGCTTACTGGGATGCACACAAATGCCCAAATGCAGAAACATACACACACAAAATAATATACATGAAAAACATTTTTTAATTAAAGAAGTAGTATCTCTGTGGCTGAATAAAAACAGAGCAAGAAACGAATATTCAGTTTGAGTATGTAGGAATAAAAGAAAACCTGACAAGTAAGCCCAATAAACNTATCTAGAACTAGATGGTGCTGGTGCATGGGGAGTTTGAATGGGTGACACCAGCANTAATAGTGTTACTGATTTCTAACCAGTGCTAGGCAGAATGGAGTATGCCTGTAAATCTAGCACTTGGAGGCAGAGGCAGGAGGATTAGGAGTTCAAGGTCATCCTTAGCCACATAGGGAATTCAAGGCTAGCCTGGGCTACATGAAATCTTGTCTCAAAGAGCAGGAAAAGGAAGAAAGAAAATATACTGCTAATTGAGCAAAGACAAAAGGTCAAAATTAATCCTCACAGGCAAGATTATTAATAGAGCTTTATAGAGGAGGAACAGATCTCCCATTTATCNGAGGAAAAATATTAATATAATGAGATGATCATGAGGGGAAAAGTCAGCTCATTTTTCAAGGTATGAGAGAATGAGGATGCAGATTTTGTTAATGAACTAAGAAATTTCCCAAGGGGAAAATGAACGTTAAGGCTTTACAGAGAAGATAGATATTCCCATGTGTAGATATGATGAATGGACTGCCGTAGTGGCAGAGGGAGTGCAAAGAAAACAGAGCAATATGGAAGAAGCAGAAAACAAGTGAGAACATTTGATAGATAAAGTTCATGAGCAAAAGAAGACCACAGTGAAAGTCAGTATATGATGTGTGAATAATTGGGTATGAAAGAAGACACACAAGGATGGCAAAGCTTTTAAACAGCCTGGTGAAGACAGAATTATTTCAAAAGCAAGAACAAAATACAAATTTCTAATACACATATTTTTAAAACTTTATGTGCCAAATAAAACGAAGGAAAATCATTTTTTGTTTTTGTTTTGAAAATTCATAAAATATGTTCTGATCACAATTTCCCTTCTCCCATCCCCTCAGAGATCCTCCCCACCTCCTCACCCTTCTAACTTCATGCCTTCTTTATCTCTATCTTTAGAAAATAAACAAGCATATTAAGAAAAACCAGAATTTAAAAATCAATAAATAAAACAGTGAAGTAACGCAAAAATAAACCACACAAACACAAAATCAGAAGCCACAAAATACAAGTAAAAGATCAGTATGGTTCTAAAAAAAAATGCCCAGACAAAGCAGTATGAATTAAAAAATGGGAATGCTGCAATCCTCATAACCNTGGAGGTTGGGTATAGAGTACAGGACTACGGGGGAGGGGAGGATCTCCCAAGGAAGGGGAGATAGAATCCATAATTATGGAGATGCAGGGGCAGACTGAAATAGAAGGATTAAGCAGGGAGGGGGAGGGAAGAGGGCAGTAAGGAAAGGAACACAGGGAGGGAGGGACAGTTAACACTNAGGACCTTATGGAGGGAGATCATATAGAAACTCACTACAGTAGAAGCTTTTAAAACTATATANATATATGAAACAGATCTAAATGGAGTCACTAAATACCANGGAAAGCAATAACCCCAACAAGATATCTGTNGCCNCCAAGTGAAAGTTCCAGGCCAGGAATGGGGGACATCAAATTGAGTTGTTGACCATTGCTGATTCCTTGGGGTACCACGGAATCTCTAAACAACTCAGGNTATTGGCAAGGCCATTTGTCGATTGCTTTCTGCAANCTAATGGTAAGGCCTTACTGCTGAAATTTATATAAATATATATATTTACTCATTTATTTATAATACTATTTATTTTAATATTAAATTATATTGAATTAATANTANATATATAATAGCTCAGTATTATTTATTATACATATAAAATATATATGAATATATTTATCATTGAACTCAGAGAAGTCAAGCACATAAATAGAGCCTCAATTTAAAATTTTTAANGAAATAACATTATTTGTTGTAGGTGACACTTTAAAAATTAACTTTTGGACATTTTAGAGCAAGTTAAAATGTGAAATGAGTAATGTGACTTATTCAGATAAATTGAATTAGGTAAAATACGAATAATNAAATTCATTAACAAAGCAGTTACCNTTCCATAGAAAATATATGCTGACTTTTTCTAATTTGTACCTGGAATATTTACCTGCTTTAAGTAGGCTACCAAGTTAGGAAGCAGATTTTCATTTGTGGAAGTGCAATAAGCCAAAGCTCAAAGCATCTCAGTTACAGAANTCTTAGCCATTTTGAAAGCAAAAGCTCCAACTATTAGAGTAGTTTGTATATGGCCAAAGTAATGAGTACAGTTAGCCAGATAGCTCTCAATGATCCAGTTCTAAAATTATNTAGTAAACATGAGTGAAAAAAAGGAAATTTTATGATTAACCAAAAATATAAGACATAAGTCANGTAATAAAACATCAAAATGATGGAATCAAATAAATCCAAGGGCTGTGTTGTCTTTTTCTTATCGTTTTTGCTCATTTGTTGTGTGATTCTTGTTTGTTTGCAGTACTGCGTATTGAACTCAGGTTCCCACGCATGAGGAAAGCACAGTACACTGTATCGCCAGCCTTCAAAGAGTATGTGTTTGTAGATAGATTCTCCCCGAGTTCCCTAGTCTGGCCTTCAGCTTACTCTGTTGTCCAAGTAGGACTTGAACTTGTGAACCTCCTTGCTGGGNCTCCTGAGTAGTGGGACTATAGGCTTGGACTATCAGACCCAGTCAATCTTCCTTAAAATAAATAATTAAAATAAGCGAACCTCTAAAATCATACTTGCAAAAACCTAATTGGCAATTAGAAAGTAAACATANCATATTAAAGTAGATTTTTCTTTTGAAAGAACAGAATGCAAATAAATTTGGCATCATTAGAAATATCAATAAGTGGTTTTCTACTAAAACACAAATTACTAAAATTGACTAGTAGGAAATTTGAAGAAATCATAAATGTAATTCATACAGATGTGATCACATTGCCTACCACCACACAGAGATTGCACAAAATAGACCATATCTCCAAAAAATTGCACCTAAGCTAGATGATTCATATGGTCTTCCAAATCTTTAAAATACGGACAATTCTAAAAATACAAAGAAAAGAATCCTAGGAGACCTGATACAATTCCAAAGTGTAATTTCATAAATTAAAGTTACCTATTTAAAAAGTAATCTCTGCTACTGAATATTAAATATTTGTTCTAAACACCTTGCCAAGAAACTTGTATACATTGTCACAATGAATTTGAGTGCTATGAACACCTTGAACCACCTTGAACCACCACAAACTGAATGCCAGTAATACATGAATAGGAAGATATGTGGCACAGGTGCATATGTACCCATACGTGGGGATGGGATGTGGTCCTGTCCCCCACCCCAGAAAATCAGACCCTTANTAGCCCCAGCTGACAGCTGTCTTTCAGGAATAGAAATCCATTATTAAAGGATGTTCTGTTTAGTTTTGTCCAAAACATTATGNCTGTGTGATTCACTAACTTCCAAATGTTAAAGGTATTCAATACATTGCCTAAAATCCCTATATATTACAAAGCTGTAGTAACCATTTGTATAATTTTGATATGAAAAAACAAAATCATTTCTGGTGATACAGATCTATTCAAGCTGACTGTATTAAACAGCATACAAAAAGAAAGAAAAGGACAATATCNTCTAACTTCATAGACAAACTACACTAAATAAAAATGCATCAAATAGTATGACAGCTAAGGTTTTATTTAAATATAAATAACAGAAAACAATTTAAGCACACANGCAAAATGAGATGTGTGTTAATATTCTTTATCAGATCTCCTAAGAAACAAATGAAGAACATAGAAGATCTCTAAAAATATAGTTAACAAGCTTTACTTTATATGTGAGGCTAAATTAAATAAATACTTTCTTGTCCATTGAACATTTATAGAAATCACTTAAACATTTCTCCCACAAAAGAAAAACAACTCCCTTTCCTATAATACAAAAGAAATAATCATGCTATATTTGATGCTATGCTTATAGCTAAAATGTCTATTATAGAAGAAATTATGATCACAAATGTGTCCTCATGAACGTAAAATAGAAAAGGGAAAGGCAGGAAAACCTAGAAGTTAATTAGAACGAACAAAATAAAAAGTCCATTCAATTGAGAAGAAATTGGGCAAGAACCTTAGCACATGTAATACTTTATACAGCTCAATAGCAATGAATTCCCAGAATAAAATCATTTGCCAAAGTTCACCCAGAAAGGGGGAAAGCTTAACTGAGAAGCTGGAAATGTCATTAAAGAATTACATTTTGTCTGACTGAGGTTGAAAGCAGCACAAATCTATGAATATAAACATAAATATTCATAGGGCAGCTTGACAACATGACCGTTTAGCGAAATACCAGGGATCATTATTTCCCTAACCATGGTTTTTGACCATGTTTGTACTACCAGGCATGAATTCCTTCCTGTAGAACAAGCCTCAGATCCAATCCAGAGAGTGGTTGGTTAGCCCCCACCCCCACCCCATAAACAGTCCTAACACTACTGCACAATGAGCACATCTTACCTGATAGGTCAGTATTGTAGCATGCAGGGTCCACTTAGGTAATCCCCTTGATGTAATCCCCTCCCCCTGCTGGCAGCCTGAATAGCATTTTTCAGCTCTATGAAAACTAGCCAGCAAATAGAGTTTTCTGACAAGTTCAAAATTGATTTCTCAATATCCTGTAACCTATGTGCGTAGTATCTCAGCAATAAGGCCTTACCATCTAGCTCTGTTGGACAGCTAAGAGTAATGATAATAGCCTATATTGTTTTGGATATCTGGGGCCTCCCTGACCAATAACTCATAGAGAGGTAATCCATGCCTGGTACTAAGATTTTTTTTATTAAACCTATNTTGTGTGGGAGCAGCATTGTTCACTCAGGCAGGGCACTTCTGTTCAAACTTNGTTTTGTTGTTGATATACTTTAATTAGCTCACAAACTAGTGGGGCTTCTTAAGGCTTTCCCATACATCTTTAGTTTTGGTTAATCCACCTGCTATCCCTTCTTTCTCCCACCATGTACCCCAATCCCCACTTAAACCTTTAGCTCCTAGTATTGCCTCCTCTCTTATTTCATATCCTGTGTATTCTACTATCCACTCTTATTTTATTCCTTACTTGGGTTNCAGGATCAGACTCTCATGCAGCTTCTTCATGCACAGTTCATTCTGGTTAGCCTTTCCCTTGTCCCCTCATTTCCTGTTCCCATCACTCCACTACCTGCCTGAACCCTTCTGTNCCCAGTGTTCCCCCTTGCTATTTTCATTTCACCTGCATTCTAATAACCCCTTGCTCTAATTGTACCCACCACCAACTCTAGTTCCCCGGATTACACCTGAACTCCAGCTTAGATTTTATTGCAGTGCAGATGAAATTTTCAAAGAATAAAAACAGGAAAATTGCAATTGGAAAAAGTCAGACCCAGGTAGTTTTAGAACTGACTACAAAAACTCTAGTGATAGAGCAAAATACTGATCCACTAAAATTTATCTTAATCATTTCTTAGAAAAGTCCTTCACTTTCTATCTTTTAAAAATATCTTTCTACTTCATTTTGAAAGTATAATAAAATTTCTCTCACTGAATTAAAGGAGGGGGATCTAACTTATCTTTTCAATTTTAAAATTATTTTTAGGTTTATTTATTTTATTTTGTGTACAAACATTTTGCCTGCATATATGTCTGTGCACCATGTGCATACTTGGTGCCTGTGGAGGTCAGAACTGTCACATACCCTGGAACTAGACTTAGCATGGTTATGAGCCACCATGTGTGTTCTGGGAACTGAATTCAGGTCCTCTGCAAGAGCCGGGGGTGCTCTTAACCATGGAGTCATTTCTCCAGCCCTCTATAATTTATTTTTAAATACCCTAATTGCATTTAATCAGTCATTAGACCTCACACAAACTTCCTGATGACATCAACCCAACACCTACCTGTCCCCCTACCCCCACCCATATAATCTCTCTGACGTCAGTNTCTTATCAAAATNAAAAAAAAAATGTCATTACCCATGNATGCCTTAAGTGCAGCCCTTTTGGTCTCCTCAAGAATGTCATATTGGAAATACTGTTGTATCTTTTCCTGTATCGACACATTTTCTACTTCTGCTGAATCATTCCTAGTATAAATGCCAGTGTATCTACACCACCAAAATATACATACATATGTATGTATAGGAGTATATACACTATATACACATGAGTAAAACACTCATGCAGTGTTTTATTTAATTTTCAGCCTCTATCAATATTCATTGTTCTCTTTTTCATAGTATAACCCTCTAAAAAAGAATTATGTCCAGTTTCTCACTTTGCCTTCTCCCCGAAGCTGGTGCACTGAGATGCTGTGCTGAAAACCTTCATCAAATACCCTACAGACGTCAGCAGCAAGCCACACATTTCTAAACCAATGCTTCACTTTAAGCCCTTTATTTAATTCAGTTTGTTAGAAGCATTTGAGACCCTTCNTGGCCTTTTTACTCGGCGTCTAGAGTGAAGCGTATCATTTCCCCATGCCTGCCTCCCTCTTCTCAATCCCCTTTCTGTGTCTCTCCCACCTGTGCCACCCCCACCTGTTAGAGTGCCCCCAGACATTTCCCTTGGACTTCTGCTCTTCTACAATATTCACTATGATCCNGTTGGCTCTTCTTAACTACCGTGTATAAGCTCTTAATACCCAAATTTCCTGCATAGACTTCATTTATTAACTCTAGATAATAATCCTTCAGTGATGGACTGGGNTGTGGAACAGTAAATGAAATAAACCCTTTCCTCCCCAAATTGCTTGTGGTCATCGTGTTTTACCACAGCACTAGAAACCCTGAAACAGAAATTGGTACCATAGNGTGATCTATTGCTGTTAACCTTACCATGTTGTTTGTGGGAGGATTTTTCAGTGTGGGTCTGGAAAAACCATGGAGTATTCAGAGTCTAATGGGTTGTTCTACAGGAGGTTGGAAGGGGATATTGAGAACACTGAAGGCCTGGTTGGTGAAGTTTCAGGGAGAGGTTTGAGAATTTTTCAAGGACCTTATTAGGACTATTTATGTGATNTTTTAAATTAAGAATCCATGGTTCTGATCAGCTGGAGCTGTAGAATCATCTGTGGTTAATAAATTATCATAAACACTAAAGTGAGACTTTTGCTTTGCTGGGACAATCTATACTGGTCAGTTGGGGCTGATGAATCAGTTTGGTTAAAAAGAGATCAGTATCCCTGAGACAAAAATCTTCTGAGAGGTGTTTCCTCTGGGTCAGCACAAAGAAGCTATGGTCGAGATGTGGCCAAGGTTGTACCTTATTCTGGCAGCCAGACTTGGTAATGTGTAAGAGTTTCACAAGTGATACTGGTTTTGAAGGCATCACTGGGTCATGAAAAGCAGCTGAGGTTTTGCAATGAAAGAGGCCAGGAGGGACTGTTAACAAAGGCACAGCTTCAGTTGCAGTAGAAGCTGTAAAATTAAAAGAGCCATGGAAAGAAGTTGAGTTTCGGCACCATGTGGCAGGGTCAGAGTCCCTGAAGAGAGTCCAGAAAAAGCTATTGGTGAAGGTGCTGCCCAGTTGCAGTAAAAACCCAATCATTTGCTTCCATCAGTTTCTGGTTAAAGGCTCTCTGATGACAATTAGGATAGTCACCAATCTGATTACAGTAGATGGCCAGTTCAGCTACCTATCCAGTATTGCTAGGAGCCTTACCTGGGGTCATCCTTGTGGATTCCTGGGACTTTCCCTAACANCAGGTTTCTCCCTAACCCCTAAATGCCTTCCCTCATCAAGATGTCTCTTTTGTTATTCTCCACCTCTGTCCTGCCCCCAACCTGCCCCCCATGCACAGCCAGCCCAACTAGCTCTCTCAAGTTTCCATCCCCCCATACCTCCACCCCNACCCCCAGTTTACCCAGGAGATCTCTTCTATTCCCCCTTCCCAGGAAAATACATGCATTCCTCTTTGGGCCCTCTTTGTTATCTAGCCTCTCTGGGGCTGTGGATTATATGTTGGTTATCCTGTACTTTACTCCTAATATCCACTTATGAGTGAGTACATACCATGTTTGTCTCTCTGGGTCAGGTTTACCTCACTCAGAATGATTTTTTCTAGTTACATCTATTTGCCTGCAAATTTCATATTGTTTTTTACAGCTGAGTAATACTCCATTGTGTAAATGTACATTTTCCTTATCTATTCTTTGGTTGAGGGGCATCTAGGTTGTTTCCAGGTTCTGGCTATTCCAAATAATGCTGCTATGAACATAGTTGAGCAAGTGTCCTTGTGGTATGATTGAGCATCATTTGGGTATATGCCCAAGACTGGTATAGCTGGGTCTTGAGGATGATTGATTACCATTTTTCTGAGAAACTGCCATATTGAATTCTAAAATAGCTGTACCTCTTTGCACTCCCACCAGCAGTAGAGGAGTGTTCCCCATACTCCACATCCTCTCCAACATAAGCTGTCATCAGTGGTTTTGATCTTAGTCATTCTGACAAGTATAAGATGGTATCTCAGAGTCATTTTGATTTGCATTTCCCTGATGACTAAGGATGTTGAACAATTCTTTAAGTGTATTTCAACCATTTGAGATTCTTCTGTTCAGAATTCTCTATTTAGATCTGTACCCCATTTTTAAATTGGATTATTTGGTATTTTGAAGTATAGTTTCTTGAGTTTTTTATACATTTTGGAGATCAGGCCTCTGTCAAATATTGGGTTGGTGAAGATCTTTTCCCATTCTGTAGGCTGCCATTTTGTCTTATTGACAGTGTCTTTTGCCTTACAGAAGCTTTTCAGTTTCAGGAGATCCCATTTTTTTAGTTGTTGATCTCAGTGTGGATGCTACTGGTGTTACATTCAGGAAGTAATCTCCTTTGCCAATGTATTCAAGCTAGTTCCCACTTTCTCTTCTATCAGATTACTGTAACTGGATTTATAAAGAAAGGGTAAATGGGAGTCGGGGTGGGAGGGAACAGAAGGAGAGTAGGGAGGGGAAACTGGTCGGTATGTAAAATAAATGAAAAAACTGTTAATTAAATGAAATAAAATTTAAAAAAACAAGCATTTTGGAGATGCCAATACCATGGGATGGTACATGCCACCAAGTACAGTAGCAGCTATGGAGTGGAGCCCAGCTGAACCTAGGAGACAAAGTGTGCTTTGGAGGCCATTTGGAGCCCAGTTGATCACAAGTGGGTCACAGATATCAAACATTAAGCTTGACATTGTTGGACTTTGGTTTTTCTTTTGTTTGAATGTAACTATGTCCTGGTTCTTTCTTCTTTGAGTAAAAAGCATGTAACTTGATGGAACTTTTAAACTGTTGGAATCTTTAAAGAATGTGGGACTTTTAAAAGTCAGAATGTCTTANATTGTGATATTAATATTAACATGCCATCTTGGAGACAAATGAGGAAGGAAAGTTTCCATTTGAGTAGTGATACAGTTTTGTGTCAAGTTGACCAGGTGTCAGTTGTGCTGGCTTGTTTTATGTCAATTTGACACACTGAGAGTCATTTGACAAAAGGAACCTTTGATTGATAAAATGCCTGCCACCAGATTGGCCTATGGGCAAGCTTGTGAGGTGTTTTCTTGATTGGTGATTGATGTAGAAGGGCCCAGCTTACTGTATGTGGTGACACCCCTGGGCTGGTGGTTTTGAGCACTGTAAGAAAGCAATGTGAGCAAGCTACAAGGAACAAGCCATTAGTCACTAATCCTTCTTGGCCTCTGCCTCTAGATTCTTTCCTTAAGTTCCTGCCTTGACTCCCTTAGAGGATGAACCATGATATGGAATAAACCATTTCATCCACAGGTTGCTTATGGTCACAATGTTTTATCACAGCAATATAAAACCCAACTGAGACACTAAATTTCCAGTTGTCTAAGGCAACACTATTTAGAGGCATCCTTGTGTCTCTTTTTTCTCAGAAACAATGTGTACATAATCAGCAAATCTGTCCATTCCAGCATAAAAACAAATCGAGNTCCAAAACTCCATCTACTACATTGACCCCTCAGCCAACACCATCATCACCTTTTGTCTGTGGAATGGGCTCCTAACTGGTATTGTTTCTGTTCTTGACATTTTAGTTGATCATCATTTAGCAACATGGCAATCCTATTAGGACAAAAGTTAAGTCATAGCATTTCTCTGGTCAACTAATAACTGAATTTCACATAGACAAGAAATAAAGTCCTTGTAATTACCTACAACAGCTAATTNTTTGCAAACTCATTGGTCTATACATTTTCTCTGATTTTATCTTNAACTNCCTGCCCTCAAAGATACCAAACACACACACATATCAGTGATGTGGGACTTGGTTTTTAATAAACTGTCATCTTCTCAGGGAGAANTCCTTGCCATCTTTACTTTCCCTCGTTTGAAACTAGTACTCCAAAATATTCCACATGTTGTTGCTTTGAAATGCTTATTCTTTGTCTTTCTGTAGAGTGTAAGTGCATCAACTATTATCCCCACTATGCACCTACCATCTAGAACAGTGNCTGGCATAGAGTGACTATTAGTGAATAAGTAAGTGTTTGAATGATTGATGTGTCATCTTTTAAAACATCTTTCTTCATTTGTTTAATGAATGAGAATATCCTTTCGTTAACATGTCAAGAACTTGTATGCAAATANGGCTTCCAAAATAGATCATAAATATATTAAACACCAATCTGATATATAGTGTGAGCTGTCTCAAAGATAGTTTAATGTAATTTTCAAAGTGCAAATTTTATTTATGTTGTCTTACAAATCAACACTATTGACTCATAACATAATTGGAAGCTTTTAATAAAGTCAAATTAACTACTGACCCTTATTATTTTATGTAGAATGGTGCCTTGGGAGGTTTGCTGAACTTCTTTCTTTTAAAAGAAAATCATGTGCAAAACACAGTNCTAAACTAGGTTCTTGCTTGTACAGTGAGATTCAAGCCACNTGTATATGTGTAGCCAACAATATCAAATACATTATAATATTCTTCTGCATGGTCTTGGGGTCATCATCAATTCTTTCTTGTACACATTTTACTTATTTCCAAGTCAATATAACTATCAAAAACCTCTGNCTATGTCATTAAATTGCTCAGAAATCTCTACGGTTCTTGTTTTATTATTAAAATAAAATTCAACCTTATGAAGCAGGTGTGCAAACCTCTGTATTCTACATGCCACCTGTTTTCCCTACATTAAATTTTAATGTTTTCTACTCCACATGCCAATCAAATTGTTATGTTTACTACTCTCTCATATTTTCTACCTCTGTCCTTTATAACATTTCTGAATCTAGAATATATGAGAAGAGTGCATATCCAGGTTGGAACAGTTGATTGATAAGCACAGAAAATTGTGATGTTATTATTGCTTTGGATGCAAGCTCTCAATCCTACCAAATAACCTTAAGATTACGTTTGCCCAATTTTTATAGCCACAATGTTCTCCAGGAATATGATGAACTTCTAGTCAGCTACATCCTACAGGTCTTCTCTATATGACTTCTTGTCAAGCTGAGTTTTGTGTATTAGTATCATGGTTTATGAACTAAATGTAACCCTGTGCAATTGCCCTCTTAAAATCTTCTTTATGAAGATGAAGTATCTCTCACCTCTTTGCATCTGCTACTTATGGAACAACAGAGGGAGAGGAGGATAAGATGGGAGGGGAAGAAGGAAAAACCATCTTTCTTCACATAGGAATTGAGGCCAACTTCTTCATCCTGTCCAAGTACCACCTAGATACCTGGCAAAGAAAAAGAATCACGTCCCTGACAGACAAAATCCTCTCAGTGGTTCCCCACTGCCTTCACTGAGACCTCAGATCTGACATCATTTGCTTGCCACCCCTGGTCTCTGGGCTCATTTTTACCACTTGTATCTCATGGCTCGCACCCTTGTTTCTAGATTTNGAACATGTCTCTCCCAGATAACTGCATCACTGCCCAGCTTCTCTTCCTGGAAAAGTGTATGCTCTCCTTCAAGACTCAGCCCTGCTCCCCTCCTCTAAGATTCCTTCCTTGGTACCCTGGGTCAGAATGTCCATGTTTGGGGAACTCCTACCATATTACAGGGGCTTGAATCACTTACTCATGTTTCTTTTCCTCTACAACTAGTCCTTGAGCTCTTTAAGCCAATGAGATAGCTTTCATCTCAACAGCCATAAGTGCTAAGCATGGTGTCAGGTTGTTTGTATCCATTTATCTTGNCAACAAAATGATTCCTCACTTTCTTTTTCTTTCTTGTTCATCCAAGAAGAGTCCAGGGCAAGTACAGAAGGGCGTGGTGGAATTCAATTTAAGCAAAAATGAGATTTCAACCTTCTAATCTTTCAGGTAATAGAGTGAAAATCCAGATTTAGCTACCCATTGTCATTCTTTCACAAAGAATACATAGGGAGGATGACTGTAACTGAAAGCTATCAATGAAATGGTTTTCATTTATCCTCACTATAAAACAGACCCAAATGATCTGTCATAAGTATGAATTCTCTAACAGAATTTCTCCATGACAATTTCACAGTAAAATATGCACTGGAATTTCTAGGATACAGTGGTTGGAAATATTAGAATCTTGAGTGGTTTTCTTTTTCTTTCTTTTTTTTTGACAATTGCCTGCCACAGAGACACTGGGCATTGTCCTTTAGCCATGGCCATGTTAAATGTTCACACTGATAATGAGGAATAGCTTTACTAGAATGTGGGAACCATGCGATCTATGAAAGACATCTACAGACTTCTAATGCCTTTTAACTGAGAGGATTCAAATATATATTTAGTCAGAAGAAATCTCTCCTGGNTCCTTCCAGTTAAAACTCCATCATCATTAAGCCCCCAATATCCTCAAACTAATGAAGAGTTCTTTCTACAACTCTCATTTTATGTTTCTATGATCACAAAATTGGCCAAATTAAACTTGCCCATTTACCACCAGCCTTTTCATCCCCTGAGTTAGGCCAGCAGCCCATGTGTGTGCATGCTTTAAGAAATCTAAAGGCAGATATCGCATTAGAAACACCATCATACTTGTTCTTCTTTTATGGCGCCAAGGGAATTGTCAATTGATTAATCTATATATGATTTTAATGATTTGGGTCCTTGCTTCTCTGAAGTAGAAAACTGTTTTAAAGTCTAAGATAGCTGAGACTTCATTACTTGTTGCAAAATAGAATTTATTTAAGTAGTANAGTCCCACTGGGGTGCATTAACATGAGTGATTGCCATTACATGCAATCTACCACAACAAATGGTTTCATTGCCTTCAGTGACAGTAGCATCTTCAAATGTGATTCACACTTATCACTAATGAAAATTAGGGCATATTTCACACTTTNTGATTTTTCTATATCCCTTCTG
>LZPO01108143.1:105500-120613 GCA_001675575.1 Neotoma lepida | reverse complement strand
GGAGGAGGAGGAGGAGGAGGAGGAGGAGGAGGAAGACTGTTCTCTTTGGAATAGCATCTAGCAGTGGGGAAAAGAAGCATACTTTCTCTGTGAGCTTCTGCTGCTGAGTTCCAGGTTGGAAATACCATTATTGTTGCCACTTGTGATGCAGACTGGTGACTTCCATAGTTCTGCAGGTGATCTTCCAGCGGCATTACCATAAAGCATTTCCGTCTCCTCACAAGCTCTAAGGCTCTGAGACAGCTCTNTGTCTTCGGGGCTTCTTTACCTGAGAGTCCAGGAAGCACCAAAGCCTCCATTCCTTAGCTTGCTTTGGCTCCTTACACTACTCAAAGCTNGCCTGCTTTCTCACCTCTGAGTTCTTTCTCCCCAGGCTCTCAACTACTCACCACGAAGTTTCATCTCCTAAGTAGGGATGTTTTCCTTAGTCCAGGCCTCAACTAGCAGGAGATGTTTCTCAGTGCATGTGTTGTCTGAGAGTAACTTCATGCTTGGCTCTAATAAATCCTCACAGGGACAATGATCATTTCCCCATTAGAATTGGCTAATCTATTGCCTTGAGCCAATTTATCAGCACATTGTAAAGCTATAATTATTTTCTTCAGGTCCAATATTTGACACAATTTAAACACTTGATAAATATTTGTTGAATGAAGGTAAACCAAAGAACAAACATGCGGAATGGAAGGACCCAGGGACTTACACAAAATAGCTAAAGTGAGAAGCCATCTTCACCTTCAAACAGCTTATGCTGTACGGGAGCAAAGTGCCAAGCTCTTTAGCTCCTAAGACATTTTCAGGCCAGCTTAAACCAAATGATGCTTCTTCATGTTTTGTCTGCCTCCCTCAGTGCTAANTGANTCTTAAATGCATGTCCCTGGCACCTCCGAAGTCTNTAACTAAAATAGACCAAGACTTTGCAGTCTACCAAAACTTTTAGAACACTGACTGACTTGTGTTTAATTACAAAATTTGTCCTATATATTTCAGTTTAAAGTACCATTTAAAAGGTTTATTCCTTGAATAGAGCCAAACCAAGCCACGGAGGTTTTCTACTGCTCTGAAGTTTCTGGATGAAACTGGGTTGACAGCTTAAGAAGTAAATGGTTGCAGCTTCTAGTGCCCCCACCCCCACCTCATCCTGTCCAGTAACTGTCACTACAGTGCAAGTTTAAAGTGGTTTGGCTATTCCTGGCAGATGGGCACTTAGCAGAATGGACCCTCTCAGAGACCCAGGTCCCCTCAGGCAGCTGTGTGGGGCCTTGGATACAAAGCTGGGTTCCCCAGAGGAAGAGAAAGGATTACGCTGCAGAAGAAAGAGGCTCCCAGCGGGAGGCATGCGGGCTTGCCTGACAAGGAGAGGGCTGGCTTTGGAGGGCTCTTAGCAACAGCNCTGGTTTGACCCGCCTCAGCCGTGAGAAAATCAAATCAGTGCGCCTTGCTTCCAGGCTCCACGCACCANCAACGGTTGATTGCCGAGACATCCCTTCTCCCGCCTGTTAATTACCTGCTCTGGGAATCTCACGCAAAGTGCTGCCCAGAGGGGGAGCAAGCAACCATCGCCCACCCCCACCCCCACGCCGACTGCCTGGGGGATCAGGCTCGAGAGTGAGTCCGTGTACATCATCCGGTCTGCCTGACAGGCAGGACTGGGGGGATTCCAGCCCCCCTCCCTCCGCCCCGGGCCGGCCGGGGCTTTATTCTAGAGTCCATGGCGCGTGGCTGCGCTTTTCTTTCCCATTTGTAGGTGAAACCCCATTGGCTTCATTGGCTCCTTGATTTAAACCACGCCCGGCTTTCTGCCCGCTTTCCTGCTGCTGGGCTCGGCCTCCCTGCCACATCCTAGCCGGGTTCTCAGGAAGCCCGGGGGCTGCTGTAGCTGCTATTGTGTGGATGCCGCGCGTGTCCTCTCTTCTCTTCCAGAGATGGCTAACAGGGGCCCGAGCTATGGCTTAAGCCGAGAGGTGCAGGAGAAGATCGAACAGAAGTATGACGGGGACCTGGAGAACAAGCTGGTGGACTGGATCATCCTGCAGTGTGCTGAAGATATAGAGCACCCGCCCCCGGGCAGGGCCCATTTTCAGAAATGGTTGATGGACGGGACGGTAAGCTGGGCAGGGATATTGGTTGCTGGGGCGGTGGGCAGGGAAGCCCTCCTGGGGCCCTNTCGTTCTATGTGAGGCCCCGGGAGATCTTCTGTTGCCAAGGTCTGGATCTCACCAGGAGTAATGGGAATGTCTTTATTTCTCTAGGGCTATAAGATGAGGGCTCCCTGAACAATTCCCTAGCTAGTTTAGAGGATTCTCCACCCATCTGAGCATCAAGCTCCCTGCTGAGCTGTAAGCAAAACTGAAGCCCTTCTGATATTTCCATTGAGAATAGAGCTAAATGCTGCCGTGTGATCTCCTCTGCCTTCTCCGTGCATCAGCCTTTCTGGGGCTTTTCTTACCCCCAGGGGAACCAGCTGGTTACACGGTGGAACAAAGGAAAAGAGTCAGGATAGCTAACTTGTCATCCTCCAGGGAAGCTGAGCCCCTTGGAGATGGTCAGGGCCTCTGAAGTGGAGGAGTTCCTGTGATTGGGAAGGGAATCCTTATTTTATTTGATAAGTGCGGTTCTGCCCAGATGCTGTGTGTTTGGGTTCCCGGAGGACAGCTCAGCGGAGTCAAGCAAGCCTATCTTTTCTGGCAGGTTGTGATTTACTGTTACATAACTGCTATCCCACCCATGTGTTGGGTAGACCAAGGCTTGGCTTCTCAGAGTCTGTGAGAAGACCAACTCAGTTCTTTTACACATCATAAACTCATAGAGGATGAGTTAGTGAAGACAGCAGATCCCAGGGAGCAGATTAGAGTCCTCCCATTTCCCCATGAGCCTCCAACGCATCCTCCATTAAGAGTCTGAGATCATGTCCTCATCATCCAGCATCATTCCCAAGGAGGGAATTGGGTTCCGGCTGCAGGATTGTGGTCAGCTGCAGCCTGAGAATGGGCTCCCTAGGGTCTTCTTTTGTGTTTAATGTGGGAGTGTGTGCGTGCGTGTGTGTGTGTGTGTGTGTGTGTGTGTGTGTGTGTGTCTGTGTGTCTGTGTGTGTACAGATGCATCATTCACTTCTGACTTGTGACATTTACTGCAAAGGGAAACACTGATTCTCTGTCCCCACGCTCCCTTCAGGTCCTGTGCAAGCTGATAAACAGTTTATATCCACCAGGACAAGAACCCATCCCCAAGATCTCAGAGTCAAAGATGGCTTTTAAGCAGATGGAGCAAATCTCCCAGTTCCTGAAAGCGGCCGAGGTCTATGGTGTCAGGACCACTGACATTTTTCAAACAGTGGATCTATGGGAAGGTAAACAGCCCTTCTGTCTTTGGGTCTGTTTCCCCTGGACTCCGGGTCCCATACCTCCTCTTTTCTCTATCATCTATTTGTAAAAGCCTCTTACATAGGGCTTCCCTGTGCTGCTTGGGGGAGGGGAAGTGCATTCTCAGCTGTCACCCCATGGACAGTGTTGTCCTTCTTGTTTGTGNCGCTTTATGGATAGGAGTCCTGTCCTACACCTGCTGANGATATGGCAAGTACCTCAGCAAACTGGAAGTGTCCACAGAGAAGAAGTGAACTGGTTACACGGATGTCTTTTCCTCTTGTTAGCCTTTCATAACAATCACATTTAGTGGAAAAGAAGGGAGGCAGGAGTGAGTGAGTGATCTTCTGACTCACCAGCAGTGGGGCTTACAGACAAAGCCATCTGTGCGCCTCTGTCATTCAATCTGAGGAAGAACTAGCACTCCATCTTTCTGTTAAACAATTATTCAGAGAACAGTGACTGCATCTTCTAGGTGGGTATTCTGCTCAGGGAGACTACCAGATGATTTTTTTTTTTCATTCACATTTGTGAACTGACTTGGTGAGAAAAGTCTCACAAAGTTATCTAGATCAAATCGTAGCTATGGACATATTTAGCAATCTGCCACTATTGGAGAAAATGATGAGGAATGACGATATGGATAGAGAACTTGAGGGACCAATAGCCATACAGCTTCCCGTCCCTTTTAGTGAAAATGTGCATGTTAGTCCACACAACCACAACTAGGCCTGCCTGTGGCACAGAGAGACTGCCTAACTGCCAGATTGATTGACACACTCATTGTCACTGGCTGTCATCACAGTGGGTGGTGACCCAAATGGCCTGCTGATGGTGAGAGTAGAATAATGCTACTTTGATCAAGAGTCATGGNTATTCTAATGGTTAAAATAGATTTCCAGCAGAGGACATTCTACCCAGGAAATTATAGAGAAAAAAAATCACCTCCTTCATCTTCCCAATGACCTCAAGCCCCCACTCATGCAGAGCTCCCATTTCATGCTTCTTCCATGGATGAGTAGTTCAAACCTGAAGAGGACAGGGCACTGAACATAGATTTTNCTATTACTTCAGATATNTGAAGTGCTGGCTAGGCCACTNGACCTCTTAGACACCTGCCTCCAGTTCTCCATGGATGTCCTCACTCANGACACTGACCTGACTCCCAGGTCAAAATTCTGGTGATTCTCCACCATTAATACATTTTCTTCTCANTGATATTCTTCCTCACTAGAAGCACACAGATAAGAGCTTTTCTGGGCAATGATACACAGTTCCTCTAACTGAACTATGAAGGAAATNTTTTCAACCTCCCCATTGCCCAGATAATGACNNCTGCCTGNGCCTGGTGATGTGTGTCCATCAGAGAGTTCATAGTTCACAGGCCTGAGATTCCACCNTAGGCTCTGATGCCAAAACAGAAGACCTTACTCAACAGGCCATACCATTCTTTAGCCAGGGGGCTTAGCTTCCTTCATCTATACCATGAAGGTGCTGCTGAGTCACTACAGTGNCTAGCTGTGGATGCCAGGGAAGCAGGGGAGCATGGAGGAGGATGAATCAAAGCTGTGTGAAGCCCAAAGATAGGGTGTTAGAGCAAATGAGAGAAACCCTGGTGAGCACCCAAGTGCAGGAAGTGTGTAAGAAGGAAGGAGACTGGAGGTACTCAGGGGGAGGGGTAGGGTCTAAAGGGAGCCTTTCCATCTACAGTATTGAAGGGCTAGCTTTAGTTCCTTTTCCCGTTTATCCAAACACCATGGGGAGGAGCTTTATACTTGGGAGAGGGTACTCAAAACAACAGGGGAGAGATGAAGCAATAATTCTGGGTGAGCAGAATATGTGGCGCTCTACACACCTGCCATAGCCTGTGTGTTAGACACTCCTGGAGAAAGAAGAAAGCTGGGAGGCATAAATGTTACCAGGGCAACCCGAGATGTAGCTCTAGAATGTGATAGTGCTTCTAGATAAAGAGAGCAAGACAGACAATAAAAGTTATCTTTCTCCATACCCTGACCCATCCCTGCCCCCATGCAGAAGGACAGGACTTGAAATGAAAGAAGGAGACTCTTTCTAAAGGTACTGTGATTGACAGGTAACAGAAAGGCTAGCTGAACTACACAAAAGGTAGGGATATGCAAGAGAGCTGACAGCAGGGAAACAGATACTATGAGTTTCCAAAATGACTTGCTGGAAGCCCCAAGGAAGGCTGAGATGGAAGATGATGTCATGGACAANAGACTTGATATTTCCCAGGATTCCTTTCTGAAGCTTAGGCCAGAACTGTTTCCCATACTGAGGAGCGTAGGAGTAGAAAGCAGGTTGCTTTGAACAGAGAAGTGGGTGGGATGGCATTGGTGACACAGACCGTGGACCGAGCATCTGAGGCTCTGGTCCTTTCTGCAGAAGCTGCTTGTAATGCATGATTTGGGTGATGACTAAACTGTAATCAAAGAGCAGGGTTGGTGTGTGTTGATGTGACATGGCTGTGTGAGGATGTACACACTCTATATCATAGATAGCAGACATCAGACTAGCCATTTGCAAAGCTCNTTACATTTACAATTCTACTCCCTGACTGAGGTTGCCATCCAGCCCTCACNTTTCAGTAACTCCTGCTAATTCATGATTCCCTGCATCACACTTGTGGTGCCTGTGGCTGCTGTGGGTTCACCCCGCCTCCCCTTTCCTAGACACTTCTTTTCCTCCTCTGCAGGTACTTTATGCTTGGCTGCTCTCAGTACCCCATTTCCTTTGCTTGGCACCTGTTCCCTAAGTATGACTCTGCTTGCTCACNGTTGTCCANTGCCTTTCCAAGCTGCTTCTATGTTACAGATCAGTAAAGCTCCAGGAGCCCAGGTTTGCCAAATGCCTTCTTGTTTAAGCTTTAGTTACTTATATAGGTGGGGCACCAGAGGCACCCATCATTCTTGAACCCCCTTTAGGTATATTGTTTGGAAGAGACCTGGGGCCAATAAGGANACAAAAGTCTTCAAAAAGAAACCCAGGTGACAGCTTGATCATGGAGATATTACAGACAAACTTACCAAAGCCTTCACTGGGGAAGGGCTAGAGTGACCATCATGGTTGGTGATGGGGAAAGGCAAAGAATGGAAGGGAGCTGGGGAAGCCATGAGGAGAAAAGGTAAAATGGCTTGGCAGCTTCCTTTTAGAGTTGGCACAGATGTCTGTGAAGGGCAGGGGTGGGGCTGTTTCAGCTATGACTCAGAGGAAAGGACAGTGCAGGCAAGTCTGCAGCATCTTTACTATGAATACTAATAGGGGAGACGAGAGAAAGGGAGCAACAGCAAACTGAACCTTTATGTGTATGAGAGAGAAAAAACACACAAGAGAAAGTGTACTGTCTCAGGAGGTGTCACTACGTGTGCTTTTCCCTCTGAGGTCCGGTCGGCAAAACTACAGTGGGACTGTCCGGTGAGGTGGGGTGGAGTTCAGAAATAGACAGCCTGGACCAAACCTGTGTGCTGTCACTTTTCAGTTAAAATGTCTAAGCCTTGAATTTCTTCTGCATCAAATGGGGATAATAAAACCTTTTTCACCGGGGTTGATCTGGAGAACAAAGGAAGCGATGTGTTAGAAATGCTCACAGGGGGCCTGATAAGTTGTGGTATAAGCATTGTCACTGGCCTGCCCTTTCTGGGACTAATAGGAAGGGTGGGGACTGGAGAGTCATAGATTCCTCTTTAAAAGATGGATTTGATTAATAACCACACTTACAAGCTGGTAGGATTGCCTGGATGGCCGTCACCCTCTCAGCCATTCACGCAGGTTACTTTATTGACTTTTTCACTTAGTCGTCGTTGAATCTGTCATCTTTCCCTATGATGTATTGCAATGCCAATTTCAGACCCAGGAGACCTTGGTAGAATGAAAGGAATGTGCGTTTTAGAGTAGATATATTGAAATCCTTCTTCTGATGCACCCTAGCTGTGTGACTCTGTTTGCAGTGTTGAGCTGCTGAGAGTCTTGCTTCTCTTCTGTGTATTGGTCTAGCACCCCCAATCCCTAGAGGTTTGTATGGAAGAAGCACGTTAAATCTCTAGCATGATATATGATTCCTAGTTGCCTAATACATGTTGACTTTTCTTCTGCTACTGTAAGCTCATCAGCAATGACCTTTGGGGCCTATTTGTATAACCACTTAGTGTCAAATGTTAAGAATTCTGAAATGTCAGAGCAGACAATACCCAAAGAGNAATCAACCTGATTATTCTTCTCAACAATTGCACTGATGGAGAATAATGGATGCATGGTTTTGTGTTGCCTGTTTTTTTCTCCTGATGCTGGGAATTGGGGAGGTGTTGTTTACACAGAAGTGTAGAGCCTGGAAGGTTCACATCTACTGTCTCAGGAGGTGTCACTACGTGTGCTTTTCCTCAACAGCAGAAGCTAAAGACACATTTCACCTAGGCTGAGATGGTTTTGGGGATACTGCAAGGTCCCCACAGTGACCTGTGATACCACAAATGCCCACTCCCCCACCTTCCTTTCCCTGCGTAGCATCCTTGGTTCCATTTACTTGAAAAGGCTGCTGGCAAATGCCTATTGTGAGCTTTTTCCTTTAGCAGTGCTTCAAACTCCAGCATGCATCACAGGCATGTGGATGACTGACAGATGCATTTCTGACATGTNAAGTCTGCAACAAGGCCCAAGAGTTTGTATTTCTTACCAATTTGTGGGTGATGCTGCCTCTGCTCGCCTGGGAGCCCCACTTTGAGAGCCACTGCCTTACAGTTTTTCATCCCTCTGGCCAGAATGGAAGCAACAAAAATTCATAAAATCCAGAGAGAAAACTCAGCTTACCTTCTGACATTTCTCCTGGACTGTAGCAGTATTTTCTCAGGGAGACAGGAAATGATTTTTCATTCACAACTTGCTTTCTCTGTGATGTATATATTAAAAATCAGTTTCTAAAAGTTACCAGACTGGTAGGCTGGTAGAGACTAATAAATAGTAGTTCTGAAACAAATAATTTAAGACTGACGTTGAGTGTTAAAAATAGATATAGAAAATAGTGCCAAACCTCACTTTTCCAACTCAAGTGACTTCTCCATTCCCTTTATTTTCCCCCCTTTTCTTCTTATTTCTTCTTCTTTTAATTGAAAATAGATGTTTTTCTCAAACAATATATTCTGATTCTAGTTTCCCCTCCCATCACTCCTTGCAGTTCTTCCTCACTTTACCTCTCCTCCAGATCCACTCCCTTTCTCTCTCTCATTAGAGACGAACAGGCATCTAAGAGATAACAATCAAACATAGTAACATGAAGCAAAAACTTTCATATCAAAGTTGGGCATGGCAACCCAATAGGAGGAAAAGAGTNCCAAGAGCAGGCACAGGAGTCAGAGACCCACTTGTTCTCACAATCAGGAGTTCCATAAAAATACTAAGCTAATANCTATACATGTATAATATACACACAGGACCTGATGTAGACTCATGTAAGACATGCATAAAATATCTTGAATGTAAATTTAAGAGAATAAATTCCTCATTAGAGTGTTTTTATGTAAAACTCAAGCTTTATAAGAACTGAGTGGAGCTATTACAAGGCAGAACCCCGGGCTTCATTCCAAGGCTGATAGACTAGTAGTTTGGGGTTTATGGCTATTTTGAGGTACTATTATTTTGTGATACTACAGAACACAGTGGGAATGGTGGCACTGGGAGGCTGAGACAGGAGGATCATCATAAGCTCAAGGTCTGTTTGGGCTACAGAGTGAGGCTCTGCTTTAGAAATGAATAAAAAAGGAGTTAGGGAGGGAGAGAAAACAGGGAAACAGTGACTCCTACCTTGTTAAGTATAAAGTCCCCTGATGCACACACAGCCTCCCCATATCAAACTGTCCATCTGGGTGTTACNGGTGCTATAATTTCTAAACCTTCATTTGATGCATTGCTANTACCCAAGACCACACTTCACAGTAGGGGTCCCTCATCCTAGCCACAATAGTACATTCTGTGATTTTTGGACAACGTGTCCACTATTATAGTATTGTGAGGCATACTTTCACTGCCCTAAAAATCTTCCGTGGCTGATCATTTTATCCTTTTCCATTATCAACCCCAGTGATCACTGCTCTTCTTACTGTCTGACTCGTTTTGCTCTTTGTAGGATGTCACATAGTTAGCGTTGACACAGTGTGCAGTCTGTTCAGATTCTATTAGCTCTGCTTTAAAACCTCAAGTCTGATAGTAACTTCTCATGATAAAGAAATAGAAGAACCCAGACAGCCTATTGGTGCAAGCTTGCCTTCTTCTTCCTGTGTCACTTTGCTTCTCATGGCCACTGGCAGATTCTTATGTCGTTACTGGGACTATCTTCACGCTATGCTTGCATGTGGAATATTATCAACATCTGGATAGTCTGTCTTTTAGGATTGTATTTCTTTATTTCCTTGGGAGAATGGTATTGAGTGGAAGTAATCATGCTGACTTGAAGAGTTGTAAGCATTTGCCAAGGTGTCCAGGATGGCTTTCAGGAATCAAAGTGATTCTAAGCAGGCAAACTTCCAGCTTGGATCAAAGTACTTCTAACGATCAGTTTTACTCCTCAGACTTTGTGGAAGATGTCTCTGAAGGGAGGCATTGTTGCTTAACAAATTTTATGTAATTCTTAGCACTTGTCAGATACTACAATGTTAAAAAAAATAGAACCAAAAGTTTAGAGTGAGGCTTACATGTCCATCTGACTGTGTAAGGATTGTCTTGGGAGATTGCCCCAGAATCTGAATATTTAAGGTACTTAGGCTATTCTGACGGTCAGGCTAGTGTTGCAGTCACCAGATAAAGCCTGTGTTTCTTGGACTGATGGTTTGAGTCACCTGTGTATTATTTATTGAGCTTATTGTAGTGTAGATTCTTGGTACTTTCCAAGTCAACTTCTCATGGAAAAAAAAAAACCCTTAGTATTCAAATTCATATACTACATTTGGAGAGACACCCCCCCCTCTGTGCCCACTTCCTTAAATAAATAACAAAGCATGGGAATACACTCTGAAGCAAGCTTGACTTGGCAATTTTTTGCACTTGCATCATTTTGAAAGCTTCATAAGAAGGCAGATATTACACTTGGCTATGGCACAGCAGTTTAACTTTTGTTGTTTTATACCCAGCACACTGTACAGAATTTCCTTGACCTTGCTGCTGCTTGATACGTGTACATATTTGACCCCTGTTGACAGAAATCGGGTTCTATGAGGGGCCCCAGTTCCTGCCATGTGCCCCTTCTATCTTACACTACTCACTAGATCTCAGTTTCTAAACTGGAAAGAGGCCAGTTTGGACAAGAACTCTCTTTCCCATGTCATCAGTCCAAGNATTTTGAAATTCTTCACAAAAGTCTCTACTAGAAAACATAACACAATAAAATGGCCTAGCTGTGCACTGGCTAAGACAGAAGATTTCTGGTCACTGAATTATTTAGAATCTTGGTAACTAACAAGTCAGCATATAGACTCCAAATGTTTTTATTTTTTTCATAGCAAAATTATTTCAGACAAAAATATCCAGTGACTTATGACCATTTGAGGGTTGGTGTCCTATGGTACCCAAGATGCTATGGTACCCAAGATCAATGCCCAGATTTGGATTCCCTGTATTACTGATGGCCTGACCTCTTTGGTTATCTCTGATCACTGGTTCCAGCCATTTCACATGGTTCCCCACCCATTTCACAAAGGGGAGGAGCCTGGGGGATAGCAGTGAAGTGGAGTGTACCTAAATTGTGGAGTTTGAATTCAGTCCAACAGGAGCTAGAGATGGACTCGGGTTTACTTACTGGGTGACTCTGAGGGTGTTAGCAAATCCCCTTGAATTAGTTTTGCTGTCCACAGATGGGGGAGGAGTAATCTCCACTTCATAATGTTAAGATCACATGTGATAAAACAGCTAGCCCATAATTTACATTAAATCTCTTGCTTTGTACCCTTTTCATTTTTTTTAAAAGTCAGATTTTTTTTTTTTTAAAGATTTATTTATTATGTATACAGAAGAGTGAGCCAGATCTCATTACAGATGGTTGTGAGCCTGGTTGTGAGCCACTATGTGGCTGCTGGGAATTGAACTCAGGACCTCTGGAAGAACAGTCAGTGCTCTTAACCTCTGAACCACTTCTCTGGCCCCCCCTTTTCTTAAAAAAAAAAACTTTTTAGTTTGTTCTTGTGAAATAATGCCTCCTTCCCTTAGATGTGTCTAGCTCCGTCATACACTCACTTCCTTGACTACTGTACTGAGAAGAGGGTAGGTGGTGTTGATTTTATGTTTCTAAGTTCCTGGATCTCTAACTCTTGCCTGTGGCTCAGTCCTTTCTGAGTTTATGTATGTGCACATTAGCCAGCTACTTGGGAAGGAAGCCCACACTGTGCTAGCACAAAGTTTGTGTTCCACCTATTGCTCATATAATGTTTATGGATGACTTGCTGAGTGTCCTTCCACACTGTCCCACATCCTGTACATGTCATACCTAGTCCTTGCAACTCTTAGAACTATATTCCTGCTGCTCTGTGTAAGAGCTGAGTTGATTGGCAGATTCTAGCTAATACTTCCTGTAATTATTCATTTTATTCTAGGTTCTCCTTAATAGCTTTGCTGTGTACGAGCACACCCAGCTACATCTCTTTCCAGAGCATTATGACTACAGGCATATCTTTCCAAAGCAGCCTATTATATAGTGACAGTTACAGAAAGGCATTTCGTCTATGGGAGAGAAATGTTTTCCTAATAGCCATCTCTGAATTTCTTCTCTCCAAATTCTTAGTATTTTTTGTACCCTTCCCCTTCCAACTATTACAGATACTTCATTCACCACCACCCCAGTAATTGAATCTAAAAGAGTCTCTGCTGACAGACTTTCTTCTCTGTACCTATCAGCCATCCTCACAGGCCTCAGACTCCAGGCAATTACCCTGTAGTGAGTGCCGGAGGCATGGGTGGAGGAAATCTTGTAAGGGAGGGAGACTCTTGCCTTTCTTCTTGGAATACATGCACATCCTGAGCAGGACTTGCTAAAGGCCATAATCGTTGATTTCATTACAGTTCCCTGCTCCATTCTCTCACTCTCTCTGCCTTTCCCCTGTAACTCTGTATTCCCCAGCGGCTGAGCGGCAGGAAGCAGACCAAGGAGATCACAGATGGCTCACTGGGTCNGATAAGAGCCTTTGAATATTTGCTCTTCCCTTCCTCNGGCCCCCACCAGCCTCTCTCTCTCTTTTCACTCCGTGCCTTTTAGCATTTGCAGCCCTCCTTCCTGCTTTGTGCAGACCT
This sequence comes from Neotoma lepida, assembly GCA_001675575.1. Taxonomy (NCBI): domain Eukaryota; kingdom Metazoa; phylum Chordata; class Mammalia; order Rodentia; family Cricetidae; genus Neotoma; species Neotoma lepida. The sequence goes on along the minus strand of LZPO01108143.1, from coordinate 107,969 downwards.
TTGGTCTGTTTCTAAGTCGCAGCCCACCCACACAGGTAGCACCTTCTCTAGTTTGAGACTTGTCAGTCGTCTGAAAAGGAGGAAGGAGAGAGGCGGAGGGAGCTGGCTGACTGAAAGCCTCAACTGCCTTCTCAATGGGCAATCCTGTGACCATGTCCCCACTCCTTATGCGAGACTACGCCTTGCTCCCCTCCCCCACTCTGTTCTCTCTCACACATGGGCNAGTGATTTATTGTCTCCATTAGTTGCTTTCATGCCTGGCANAATAGAGGGNCTATCGCCTGTGTCTTGAGTGCTTTCTGTGTTGATTTCTTTCTCCATTTGCCTGTGGACTAGAGCACTGAGTGAATACTCCATTTGATGAACAAATGGATGATTTTAGACCCTGCTAACCCAGATAAAGTAAAAGAGAGGAGCCCCCTGGGGTCTGGAGCAGAATTACTGTAAGCAACTAATTTCTCTGCACTTTTCCTTTCTCTGTCCACTCATGAGGAAAGTGCTCTTCTGCAAGCCATCACCCAGGACCTCCTGGTCAGTTCACATAGCTCGCTGAAGCCATGGAGGCCAGGNCTAAGGCCCGGGGTGGATCTGTATGTGAGATACAAATGTTTGGAGTGTTTATTACACACACACTTGACTGAATTAGAAAGAGCCTTCTTGGGTAAATACAATAATTAACAGGATGGGGGTGGGTTTTATGTCTGAGCCACTCTGGGAAGTGTTACTTAGTACTTCTCCCTTGGTTGTAGTCATCCATAGCCTCCTCTAGAGCTCTTCCCAGGGGTAGAAACATCTCTTTCCAAAATTCCTGGCCCTGACACACTTGGCTTTAATCTCTTCATTGGATTCCAGGGAAGGACATGGCAGCTGTGCAGAGGACTCTGATGGCTCTAGGCAGCGTTGCAGTTACCAAGGATGATGGCTGCTACCGGGGAGAGCCATCCTGGTTTCACAGGTAAGTCCTTTCCTGCCTCCCGCAGCGAGACACCTAGAACTACCAGACACTGTCTACAAAGAAGCAAACACTTCTGGCCCCACAACAGGGCCCACTGGGCCAGGAAGATCGATGCTGCCATTCTAGCCAACATCCAACCAGGGCGGAGGTGCTTGGGTGTTTTTATTAGCTCCTAGCATGCCTTCTCCCCTGTTCCTTCCCTTCTTTCACCTTTTTAATTCTCTTTTATTCACCTAATGAAGATTAAATATGTCCCTTTGCCAAGTGCCATCGCAGTTTATAACTGTTACCCAGCAGGTTGACTAATAGCTCTCTCTTTGACTCTGAAAAGCATCCTGACTTGGGTGATAAATTTTATGATTATTTCAGTCTACTGAAAGGGCCTTTTAGGGCCTTTTCCTTAAGTGATCTTTTTGGCAATGAGAGTAGAGACAGAGATGTGCAAACTGAGGAGTTTGGTGGCAGATGAAAGGGATGCTTGTAGCTGCTGCTCAGTAATTCATTTTCTTCATTTTCCTAACCCTTTCTTCTCATCCTGAAGAAGTATAGAAGGAACTAGCCTATGTCCTTTAGATGACCTTGACCTAAAATCCTCCTAGAAAAATATTGAAATCCTGGTCTTAGTCTCAGAGTTACTGATGATCCACCATGGCTTGTATGGCTGCAAATCTAAATTTATTTGCAGTCCAGCTCTTTACCAAAATTTGGCAGCCTCTGGTCAGGAAATATAAATTGCTCCTTGAAAACTCCTAGATTAATTGGGCAGCAAAACAGATTAATCTTTGGTCCTATGTGGGAAGGCTGGAATGGGACTCATGACATGTTTTGTAAAAGAAGTTAGTTTGGGGAGTGAAGGTACCTGAGAGGGTGAGAAGGTAAAGACAGAGGGGCCTAAAGGGGGAGATGAAGGGAAAGAGAGACNCTGAGACTAAGTTTTCCAGAAGGGCAGCTACGGGTTCTCCTTTCTTTTTTGCTAGAAATTCTAAGAATCATCTTGGTTCCTAAGGGATCGGAAACTTGTATGTACTTAGCAGCCACAGGTCAGGATAAGCCATAGCTCATGGTGAACCACAACTCAGTAGACCACAGCTCAGGGTAATCACCACTCATAGTGGGCCACAGGAGACCATAGCTCAGGATAGGCCATGGTTAATGGTGGGTCNTAGCTCATGGTAGAGCTGTAGGCCAGGGAAGAGGCCGCTGATGTGTTTGATTGCCTCAGGTAGAAGCTATGTAGCAACCGTATCTTGAGGAGNATTTGGACCTGTCACATGNCATAATTCCATCTCACTCTTTCCATCCAGGAAAGCCCAGCAGAATCGGAGAGGATTTTCAGAGGAGCAGCTTCGCCAGGGACAGAACGTCATAGGCCTGCAGATGGGCAGCAACAAGGGCGCCTCCCAGGCGGGCATGACGGGGTACGGGATGCCTAGGCAGATCATGTAAGATGCCGCACCTTGCCCCCCTGGTAGAGAGGATGAATGATCCACACCACAGTCTGTGACAAAGAAATA
>LZPO01108143.1:84330-104740 GCA_001675575.1 Neotoma lepida | reverse complement strand
TATTGCATGAATTTTCTTCATGGATCTCAGCTCTAAGCTGACATGTATACAGTTTCCCCCTATCCAGTGGCCAGGAATGGTGCAATATGTAGTATTGCTCTCTACACATCGTTTATAGGNTCTACACCCCTAAAACTCTTGAAAATTATGAGGATTACNCGAGGTTGAGATCTGCTCAACATGAATGAATTTTCAATATTTTTTTCACGAAATAAAAAAATTAACAGGGAAAATAAGTCTGGAGACTATCAATTCATCCTATTCTTTAAAATGTAGTTAATAGCCAGGAGATGGTGGCACATGCCTTTAATCTCAGCACTTGGGAGGCAGAGGCAGGTGGATCTCTGTGAGTCTGAGGCCAGCCTGGTCTACAGAGTGAGTTCCAGGACAGCCAGGGCCACACAGAGAAACCCTGTCTCAAAAAATCAAAAGAAATGTAGTTAGTAAGAGAAACGAAGCATCTTTATTGATATAATGAACCACCAACTAATAAGAAAANGTAAGAAATAAATGAGACTGTCTATACCAGTGTAAATATTCAGGTGAAAGGTCTTCAGACTGAGACCTTTGCAGGTTAGGCTCTCCCAGAGGTTTCTATGAGATCCTTCTCAACTACCCAGGGAGCTCCTGTGTTCCTTTCATAGCTACTGTTGTATTGTCCATGGTGTCATCTAAATGTGACAAACCCTAGCTTGGAGTTGCCAGATGAGAAAGGAGGGAAATTGAAGGCTTTGACAAAGTGACATAAACCAAAGAAGAAATTCCTGAGAGAAAGTTAGTTAGGTCCCAGTGTGGGTGTGGGTATAGGAGGCCTGGGAAATACCCTCCATCAGGGAGGGGCAATTGGAAGAAAGCCTAGTATCTGTGGAGAGACAATTTTCTGCTCTCCCTATTTGTACTCACAGTCAAGGTGATATATGACCTCAGGGAACAACTCCCTGAAGCAAGTAGAGACCCACAAGGGACGTATGCTCTACTTGGTTCAGAGAGAGAGTCGTGTAGAATAAGTTAAGTAAATATACCAAGAGTGCCAAGGGGAAGCCTTGCAAACATAAAGCGGTAATCCATTATGAAGAAAAAAAACCTTCATTGTAGAACAATAACAAAAATAAAATGAATAAAATGAGGCTTTTGAGGCTGGAAGCCAAGAACAAATTAGTAAATTATAATATCAAGCAAATGCACCTTATGAAAATTTACAGATACATGGTAAGTACAAAATAAATATTAAAAATAGCAGGTCAAAGTCATGGATTTAGAAGCTCAGAAAANCGAAAAGTCAATTAGGGAAGGAAATGTAATTAATTAATTCATTTATGGCTTTACCAGAGGTTTTTTTTTTTCAAGACAAGGACTGTTTTAAAAGATTTATAAATGCTGGGGAAAAAAAAACATGATTAAGAGCCCTTAATGGGTAGCATTGTAATAAAATATTTGACCATTGAAAGTAAGTAGAAAACTTTTAAAGCTTGTGAATATGTCTGTGTATGTGTCTGTGTGTGCATGTATCTGTGTGTCTGTATGTGTGTCTATGTCTGTGTGTCTACATCTGTCTGTCTCTGTGTGTGTGTGTCTGTGTGTGTGTGTCTATGTGTGTGTGTGTCTATGTGTGTGTGTGTATCTATGTGTGTGTGTGTATGTGTGTGTGTGTGTCTATGTGTGTGTGTGTGTCTATGTGTGTGTGTGTGTCTATGTGTGTGTGTGTTTATGGGTGCACACATGTACAAGAATGTGGAGCAAGAAGGATTGGCAGAGGATTTCTCACCAGCCTTGAACTCACCAAGTAGGCTAGGCTGCTTGGCCAGCAAGCATCAGGGATCTTCGTGTCTCGGCATCCCCAGCACTGGGATTGTATGTACACCACCCCATCCACTTTTTAAATCCAGCCCTCATAAACTCAAGTCCTCATACTTGCATAGAAAATGTTTGGCCAACTGAACTATCTCTCCATCCCAAAGCTTTTAAAGAGTAAAAGCCATCACATATAAGAAAAGAGTCATGTTCATCTTTAGAGTTCTCAACATAACCTTGGGTANATAACATAATAGTTCCAACAAAGAATTTTCTATCCAGACCAGCGGTTCTCAACCTTCTTAATACNACAACCCTTTAATACAGTAACTCATGTTGTGGTGACCCCCAACCATAAAATTATTTTCATCGCTACTTCATAACTGTAATTTTGCTNCTGTTATGAATTGTAATGTAAATAACTGATGTGCAGAATATCTGANATATGACCCCTGTGAAAGGGTTGTTTGACTCCCAGAAGGTTTCCAACCTACAGGTTGAGAACCACTGATCAGGATATTTTAAATTTAGAATGCCACTTTAAAAATTATGTTGTTTAGTATTATGAGATAAAGGACTATGTGCATGCCAAGGCATTTGTGTGGAGTTCAGAGAACAACTTCAGAAATGGGTTCTCTCCTTCCNCCATGGGTTTTGAGGATGGCACTCAAATTGTCGNGCTTTTGTGGCAAACACCCACAGAGAAATCCCTGGCCTGCTCATTAATTTTTAAGCTCAAGAATGAAGCACATGTTAANAAAGACCCACTTTGAGAACATAATTATTTCATCAAGAAAAGTATATTACCAGAAATATGCCACTTGATGTAGGAAGTGTGGGTAAATGTATAAATTTGAAAAATCCATTCTTGTTTAAATGCAAAAGTCCTGACAAATAAGCAGAGAAAGGTGACAAAGAAGAACACTAAGATTCTAGAAATACTAGTGTGGCATGTGCGGCATAGGAAGAGAAACACAGAGAAAGGTTCATGTTCTAAGAGAATCATCTTGTTTGGAAGAAAAGAGAGACAAAGAGGATCCATTCCCCAAAACTGATACTATTTGGGCCACAAAATAAATAACCATATTAGATTAAAAATTAAACTATAAAGTAAATATATTAATCTGTACTAATACCAGCAAATGAGTGAGTGGATACATGGAAAAGAGATAAAGATAAAATTACATAGTAGCTAACCAACCCCAACTATATATATATATATAGTTTTTTTGAAACAGGTTTCTCTGTGTAGCCCTTGCTGTCCTGGAACTCACTCTGTAGACCAGGCTGGCCTCAAACTCAGAGATCCACCTGCATCTGCCTCCTGTACGCTGGAATTAAAGGCNTGCACCACCACTGCCTGGCATCAAACAATGTATTTTTAAGATATGTTCAAAGCTGAGAGTCATGGCATGGCTCTATGGTAGACCTACAAGAATCGTGATGAAGTGTTCTCACATTATACATCATGCTGTGCTCTAACCAAGCTTCTGGCACAAATGCTGGTAGAATTTGGACTTTAAAAAAAGCAGCTTGGCCTGGAGGTATAGCTGTCTCTTATACACATCTAGATGTGTATAAGAGACAGGGTTGGTAGTGTCTGCCTAGCACACAGAGAGTCCAGGTTGGATTTTCATCCTGTGTTTAGGGTGTATGACTTCATTACTATTCTTCCTAATCTGTCTGGACCAAGTAGTGTAATAGAGTGAGAAAAGTGGACTTGTGCAAGNAGTTACTTTGTGAAATACCTGTGAGACCTAGGCTTAGGTCTCATTTCATCTCAGATTTCCTAAAGGGAGGATTAAAAGCTAGAATCTTGAAGAGAAGTAGAAAAGTTACTTNCCTTTAAGTAACTAACTATTTACTTATTTGTTTATGGTTTTGGCTTTGTGAGGCAGGGTTTATATAGCCCAGCTTGGCCTTGAATTCACCATGTAGGGGAGGTTGACCTGGAATTTCTGATCTCCCTTCCTCCTGCCTCCACCTCTACAGTGCTGGGATTATAGCTGTGTGTTAGTTACCATTTGTATTTGTACCATGCTGAGAATCTAATCCGGCACTTTCTCTATGCTAGGCAAACACTCTCCCAATCACACTACATCTCCAGCCCACATGAAGTGATTTTTAAAGTCCGAACTCTACCAGCATTTGTGCCAGAAGCTTGGTTGGATCACAGCATGAGATATTCAGTGTGCAAGATTTCTCATTGTGGTGTTNGTAGGTCTACCACAGACTTACATAGGTCACACCATGACGCTCAGCTTTATAAGTCCCTCCTCAGCCCAGGGGCCATGGTCAAAGTTCCTTTAGATTATAGATACAGAAATATTTGCTTACTGCTGGTGTCATCTGTAGGCTGCACGAGACTGTAGTGGGAAAGCATGGCCTATTTCTTGTTGTGTTGGGAAGTCAGGCAGAAAGATGAATGAAAGAAAAATAATCTAGCGCCAGCCTGACAAACTAGACAAGGGTTCTCCTCTTTCAAGTCACCCCAGCTACCAACCAGTGGCACTGAAGCTGTCTCATGCCAATGAAAACACAGAGCTCGCTTTTCGTAAGGTTTTTTTTCTCCTACTTGCCTGCTGCATTCCATCACTTTAGTTACCATCCACAGAAAGCTTTAGGGGCATAATCTATTCAGTGCTATTGTTAATACATTTAGTTGCCATGACCTCAAACTAGTAAAACTGTTCATTCGGTCCTTGAGATTGGAATAGTTCTACTGACATCAGGTCCTTTTGTTGCCATGGTTACTGTAAAGCATAAAGATTAACCTTTAAAGTATGGCTGTATTTTTTCCAGAANTGATCGCATCGTTAGTGTGTGTTTTATGTCTATTTTCTTGGGATATTTTTGGAGGCTGATTTTCCTATTAAACAGGCCAAGGTCAACTTCTGAAATGCTGTAGATTCTGGATCTTCTTTCATAGAGCCTTCATATTGTACAAACAGTGAGTGAAGCAATGGTCACTACTACCCCTCACCTAAGATTACCTGTTCCCAAGCATTAGGAGGCTCTTGAAAGGACAGACTCCAGCTCTCGGAAGACTATTTATTCATTTCAGTTTGAAAGAACAGCTGTTTGCCTGGATTTCAAAGTATATTCCTATCCTTTGATTGATTGATTTTGATCTTTTGAGGCAAATTCTCATGTAGCCTAGGCCAAACTTGAANTCTTGATCTTCCTGCCTCCTCCACCTGCCAAGTCCTGGGATTACAGATCTATGGCACTNTGGTGGTTTAAAGAAGAATGGCCCCCATAGGCCCATAGATTTGAATGCTTGGTTACCAAGGAGTGTCAGTATTTGAAAGGATTAGGAGGTGTTGTGTGGTGATATTTCGTGTACGATCTAACAAATAAAGCTTGCCTGAAGTTCAGAGGGCAAAGCCAGCCACTAGTTAGCTATACAGGCAGATGGATCTCTGTGAGTTCAAGGCCACCCTGGGCTACACAAGACTGATTCAGTTTAAAAGAGAAACAGAGCCAGGCAGTGGTGGCACACACCTTTAATCCCAGCACTTGGGATCTCAGGCTTTTGCTCCCAGTACTTGGGAGGCACACAGGCCTTTAATGCCAGCACTAGGGAGGTTGAGACAAGAAGTGATATGGCTCGGCAGAGAAAGGACTATAAGGTGGGAGGAGAAAAGAACTCAGGTCTTCTCAGNTGAGAATTTTGCACAGNTAAGAGCTAGTGGCTGGCTGCTCTGCTTCTCTGATCTTTCGGCTTTCANCCTGATATCTGACTNCGAGTTTTTATTAATAAGACCAATTAGGATTCGTGCTACAGTGTGGTCTTGTTGGAGGAAGTGTATCACTGAGGATGGGCTTTGAGGTTTCAAAAGCCCATGTCAAGCCCAGAATCTCTTGGCCATGGGATCAGGATGTAGCTCCCAGCTACTTCTCCAGCACCATTTCTGCATGTGTGCTGCCATGCTTCCCACCATGATGACAATGGACTAAACCCCTGAAACTGTAAGCAAGCCCCAATTAAGTATTTTCTTCTATAAAGAGATGCCTTAATCATGGTGTCTCTTCACAGCAATAGAACACTGACTATGACNGGCACTATGCCTGGTAAGCCCTTTGTTTGTGCAGTGCTGAGGCCTCTAGCATGCTAAGCAAGTGCTCTACTGTGACCTATATCCCAGGTTTTATTTTTTATTTTGAGACAGGGTCACACTCAGTTGCCCAGAATACCCTTGACCTTTCTCCAAGCNCAGTCAGTCCTTGAGCTTGGGGGCCTCTTCCCTTAGGCTTCTGAACAGCTGTAATACAGGCTTGTACTACCAGATCCAGATTTGAGGCCATGTTTTAAAAGAGCAATCTTTCTCCCCTTTTAAATTGTAGACTTACTTAGCATGCTATGCATCCTTTCTAATTGTAAGTGGTAGTGATTATAGGAAAGTAAATTCTATAGTGTCATTATGCAAACCTCAAGTGTCCTCAGGAATACCTCTCCTGTGGCCACTAAAACCACAAGTTAGAAGAGTGATGAGTGCTTAGCTTTTCTCTGTGTGATGCCAACAGGCTGTTAATTGTAGAAATAGGAATTTTCACATCAACACAGGGCTGTGCTAGCAGGTGCAACAAACAATAGAAAAAGAAGTGGATATTTTTAACATTTATCTTTTCTTCGGCATAGNTCAACTCAAAACGTCCTATAATATAACCTGCAATAGATGAGACTCTGAACTAATTCTCCTTAGAAAGCACACCTGATTCTAGAAGCCACTTTATGCTCATTGTCTTAGAACTTTGTAAAACAATCTAGTTATTTGTGGCTGATGGAAGACTAATTCTACTTCTGGGATAACCTGCACACACAATTGACTTATGCTAGCTTGCATGTGTTTAGACTGTAGTTTCCATAATCCCACTTGAATATTAGTGAGAGAGCTTATGTGAAAGATGGTTAACTAATTTATTTATTTTTTAATTTATGTTTTTTGTTTTTTTTGAGATAGAGTTTCTCTGTGTAGCTTTGGAGCCTTTCCTGGAACTCACTCTNTAGCCCAGACTGGCCTCAAACTCAACAGAAATCCACTTGCCTCTGCCTCCCAAGGGATGGGATTAAAGGCATGCACCACCATAGCCTGGCGGTTAACTGGTTTATAACCCAGCAAAATTAAAGCTCTGTTTGGCTCTGAGCCTATAATGTATTTTCAAAATAAATTCCCAAACTTTAATAGCCTTGAGCTAACATGTACACCATCTTTTGACTCTCTCTATCCTCATGATCTCGTGGTAGCATGTGTCCTTCAGCTGCAACCTGCCCAGCATTAAGCCTTCTTAAGAACAAGGAGCACAGACATGTTCTTAGCATGTATGTGACTTGAGCCATGGCCCAGCAAGATCAGATGAGGAAGCTGATCCTTTCATCATGAAGAGTACTTCTACATGGAAACTACTGAAGTTTTTATCACTGAGAGCCCACTGGATATGCTAGGCATGGTGGTACACATCTGTAATCCCATAGCTGCCGAGAAGGAGGACNCCATGAGCTTGAAGACAGCCTGGACTAATAGTAAGACCTTGTCCCAAAAAGTAAATTTAGATAAAATAATATACAAACAGAAAAGAAAATCCATTGAATGGATATGTCATCTCTTATTTAATCCAAATTGTTGGATTTCACTCTTGAAAATCAAACCATAGGAAATATCTGGGGCTGGAGAGGTGGCTCAGAGGTTAAGAGCACTGACTGTTCTTCCAGAGGTCCTGAGTTCAATTCCCAGCAACCACATAGTGGCTCACAACCATCTGTAATGAAATCTGGCGCCCTCTTCTGTATATATAATAAATAAATAAATCTTTAAAAAAATATCCTTGTGGAGACCTGTGTTTACCCATTTTTGACTAATACTATCAAATTACCATCCACACTTCCAGTGTCTCTCACAAAGTCTACCTCTACCAATTTCTCTAATTCTCATTAGAATTGTCATTCTTTAAAANTTTGTGACTATTTCAAAAGACTTCAAAAGATTTCAAAATCATGTTAGGCCACTAGTGAATCCAAGGTCCACAGCAACTGCAAAGGAATTTACAATGGCTCACTGCCCTGTCNCAAATCCCAATGTTTTTAATGTCTGCCCCATAGTACATTAAATCCCTNAGCAATCAATGCATATAAGGACCCCATGAAGAAATCAGGGTTGGTAAAAACAAAAAAGTTGATTGGTGAGAATGACCACAAAGCATGGCACCAGAAGAGAAATCACTGTTTCCAGAATTCCACTTGAATGCTTTAGGCAAAAGAGCCTAAGTGAAATGTGGTTAATTGATTTATCTCTCAGCACAATCCAATGCTCTGATGTGGCCACCAGCGTGTAATACATTCTCAAGATAAATATGACAACTTTTATAGCCTTGAGCTATGAAGGTAAAGCCAGTTTGAAGGGCAAAGATAAATCTCACAGAGTGCACATTTGTCTAGAGCAAATATTGTCCTACTGACCTTTATTTTAATGAAACACATATTGAATGGCCTTCTGTAGGATAAAGTTAAAGATCCATTCTGTTCCATATTCTTGGATCAATACTTCTTTGAGAGAACATTACATCAGTCTTGTAATGGAATGGTCTTGGACCACACAGATTCAAAAATGACAAATGGCCTGTGAAGCAATCCTGTTTCAGAACAAACTAAGAAGACATAGGCTGTGGGACTTTCACTTGAAAGATACAATAGGTCTGATTGAGCTGTTCTCACAAAATGCCTTAGCCTGGGTAGGTTNTAATGATGGAAANGTATTTCTTACAGGTGTAGAGGTTGGGCCTCCCAGATCAAGGTACTGGAGGTTTTCATGCTTTGCTCTTAGCTTTGACGATGGAGCCTTACTGCTGCGTCCCCTAGAAGGGGACCAAACCTCTGTCTTCACATAGTGGAAGAGATGGAGGGCACTGGGGAGCTGTCTGAAGTCTCCTTCATATAAATATTAATACCATCGTGGAGGAAGAGCCCTTATGATCTAATGAAGGCCCCATTCTATTCTCTCTCTCTCTCTGTCTCTCTCTCTGTCTCTCTCTATCTCTCTCTGTCTCTCTCTGTCTCTCTCTCTCTGTGTCCATGTTTGTGGAGGCCAAAACATAACCTTAAAGTCATCCTCAGGAGTACTGTCCACCTCATTTGACACAGGGTATCTCATTGGCTGGGAGCTCAGTTAGCTAGGTTGGTGGCCAGCAAACCCCAGACATCTTTCTGTCGNTCCCGGTGCTAGGATTGCAAATGTGTGCCACAATAGTATTTCTATGAAGGTGTTGAGAATTCAGCTCATGTGTCCATATTTCCAAGATGCCAACTTAACCAGCCCACACCACCCTCCCAGATCTCCGAGGTCCCATTCTTTTTTTTTTTATTTTTCAATTTTTCTGTTTTTATATAACTTCATTACAGGAAAAATAACAAGCATCAATGAATAGCGTTGATTTTTATTATCATCTTCTTTATTCTTGAGAATTTCATACATGTATATTATGAAATATAACCATATTCATCCCCGTTTTCCTTCTGCAGCTTTCCCCATATTCCTCCACACACATTGCTCTCCCAACCTCATCTCTTCAGTTTTTTTGATAACTCATTAATACAAATTAGTATTGCCCTTATGTGCATGGNGGTGGGGCATGGAAAATCTACCAGTGAGAACATCCTCAAAGAGAATAATCCTTCCTCTCCAATAGCCATCAACTACCAAATAGCTCTTCAGTAGGGGCTGGGGCTTGGCCAGTATCTCCCCTGTCAGTGAAAGGCCCCATTCTTAAGGTCATTTTGGGATATTTTTGTGGGGGGTGATAGGCTTGTAAGTATTAACATGAATTTTAGAGTGACACACACATTCAAACTACAGCAGATACTTATTTAGCATGTGTTAAACAGCAAGCTTTTCTATATAATCTATATTCTTTAATAATCATGGCAATCTTACAACATACTTACNTAATTTGGCTTTTAAAAAAGGAGAATAAATCTGAACTTGAGAGCTAGATATGGTGGCACATACCTTTAATTCCAGTATTTAAGAAGCAGAAGTAGATAGACCTCTGTGAGTTAGAGGCTAGTCTGAGAGTTTTAGGCCAGCTAAGGCTCAAGGAGGAGGCTCAGTCTTAAACAAACAAAAAAACAAACGATGACAAAAAAAAAACACCCAAAATTTTAAATTGTGAACACTGTAATTCCAAAGCCTTATGAGATTCGCTACATAGTGATGCCTTCTGCATCCCAGACCCAGGGCTGGGCTCTAGGAAGTACATGGGTAAAAACATGATCTTTGCACTCAAATATCGCTTGATCTTCCCCCAGGATAAACACACAGTGAAGACTTCTTCCGACTGTAGCTCAGTAAAGCACACATGTGTCCATTTCTCTGGACCCAGCTCAAGGGATATATTTAATACTTTCCTGTGTGAATATATATAGCCAATATTTAATGTAGTTTGTAATACATTAGAAAATTTAGCATAGGGTTTTTAGAACAGAATTATTCCTGCAAAGCTACATAGATACTATATAAATCTTGCTTTTCTTTTGGGATCCTTTCCAGAGGGGAAGATTGGGGTAAGATAAGTGAGGCATTCTCCTTGCGTACAGTATTTAATTCTGAGAAGGAAACGTCTGCAACACTCCTTTATACAGCAAAAGAAGCAAGGATCATGAAATTAGATCTTNGACAATGTTGTATAAAATAACCTAAGTGATTAATTAATAATTAATACAGCAACCAAAATTTTCTAAGCACTCAGNATNCATCAGATTNTGTGCTACCCTTCAGCTAGCATAAGGAACANAGAGTCCCTNAGCTGGTATGGATTTNTTATGAGAAGAGTCAGGCAGCAAAGCCTCCCTGCTGTACAGTCGTCACTCCTCCTGACTAGACGATTTTGGAGAATGACTCTCAAGGTTTGACACCAGCCGTGCAGACAGGTTNCCTCCTCCGCTGTTTTGCTAAAACACCAAGTCAGATGAGGGAGTCTGAAGAGGCTTAGCTCAGAAAGAAGGGATTTGGCAGCTGTGGGTAACTGTGGGTGGATGCTACCAGAGACTTCTAGTGAAATTNAACTTGTAAAAGTGGAAAACTATCACTTAAGTCAGAATTCCTTCTGGCCTTNTTGACCCAGTGAAAGGTCAGTTAGCAGAGACATCTATACACATGCCCTTCNTGCCGGAAGAGGAAGTAGAAGGATGCTACCAAACACCTCCAAGAGCCAGGAGCCTGTTGTAGAAGCAGCAAGACTCCATTGGAGTCTTCTTCGTGTTGGCAGGCCCATGAACTTAATCATTAGCTTTATTTTATAATTCTCATGAGAACAGCAAGCACGAGACAGCCAGGAGACCCTCTGTAAATCAATACTTATCTGGATATTTTAATGTTTAGGCAAGACTAGAAAGAGACATTAGTGGANTGAATATAAAGTAATTTAGTAGCTATAACNCAAACAACACAGAGATGTTGTTTGTGTTGGCTGGAACAAAGTTGAATCTATGACTTCAAAGATAAAACAAAAAAACCTAACAAGTTCTATGTAAGTCCTTAGTTAAGGCAGGCACTGTTAAAAAAAAAAAAAGCCAAGGCTGTTTATGGCAGAAAAGGTCTAATTTAATTCTGAAATGGTTCATCTTTTGGGAAGAGAGATCAGGATGAGTATGATTTCCGTTCCACACATCACTGACACTGGTATTCTGATTTCAATCCCAATATCTGGACTTTGAAAGAAATGAGTAGANCATATACTGGGACGCTTCTCTTACTTGCCATTTGTAAATTGCNTCAAGGCTGTTGAGACCATTAACTGGTGCAATTTGGAGGAGAAAGCAGTTAGTTGAATGAGGCATTGTTCAGATTCNAGCTTCTGCACACAGTCCGTGGAATGGTTGTCCTGACAACCACACTGAAGCTGGGAGTGTGGAGCAGCATGATAGACATGAACTTGCTGGCAATGCCAACTGTGAGGCTGAGCAGGACTTGACTCCTCACTGACAGTGTTGTTACTCTCCAGGCTACTATCTGCCACAGAACACACATCTACAATGTCCTGAAGGAACATTTTTATTCATTTTCTCGACCTTTCTCTGTGCCCAGCATATTTGCATTCATGTTTCATTTCATTCTTTGTGCCATAACTATTCTCATCTTCCATCAGTTTTGCATTTTCTTAGTCATTTCCTGTCATTCTTTTTTTAATATTATGACCTTTTTATGATTTCCAAAATCAATACTTTCTAGTGCAGCAGATATGTTCCTTTGCCAAGCACTAAGCCAGTTCAGCTCCTACTGTGAGCCTGGAGTCATATGTAGCTCATGAGAGCNATGGCTTTCTGTGAGATTGTTGCTTCCTATGGACCAGTCTGGGCCTCCAGCTGTTTGTCTGGTTAAGCCTGTGAGTCAGAGTGGCTGTGAATCTGTCCATCACAATGTCTGTCAAAGAGAAACCCCAGTGCACCTTCATCCAATCACATGTATAGACTGAATTGAGCACTTCTCATACAAAACAATTTAAGAAGAAACACAGAGCTTTGNAGTGGGACNATCANACTTGAACGAAAGGGTTACTAGCTCCTGCACCTTTATTTAGCCTTTCTCCAAGGATTAATATGGCTAACCATGGATGATTCTTCCTGAAGCAGCAAAATCTACACGGGCACAGTGCATGGCAATCCAGTAAACATCAATGAGTGCTGGCAAGCCACCAGAAGCAAGAAAAAGGAATTCCAAGGTTTCGGAGGAAACATGGCCCTGCCAACACCTTAATGTCAGATTTCTGGCCTCAAGGACTGTGGAACAGTATGATTCTGCTGTGGCTTTTTAAATCTCTCAATGTGTGGTGGTATGTTATGGAAGTTTAGAGATGGCACTGTGAGTGCCAAGGATGCAATGTCTTGACTTTCATCTTGTTCACTTCTCAGGGCGTGTTTGTAGTGAAACTCGAGGAATTCAATGCTACCTTCATCTTCAACCATATATTCATTGTTTCCTGGAAAAGTCATACATTCTCCAGGTTCAGATTCCTTAGTCATGATGTAAATAAACATAGGGTGAGAACAGCATCCACCTGGACCTTGTGACACGCTCCCTTGAGACTTGAGGGGAAAAGGAAGCAACACAAACGAGGTGATGCCAATGCTTTCTAAGTCCCATTTTCGTGTCTTCTGGCAGCACCTGTGAAACAGTAAGAGGCTAACTTATTAGCTTGTAAATAGGGTGAAACCAAATCCTAGAGCCAACTAAATTCTGTCAAGGCTCTCTTTCCTTGCCTTCTCATCAAGCTATTGTATGGAAGATAATAAGAAACTTGCCCTGAGGGAACCTGAAGTATGGTTGGAGATTGAATATACATAGGACATGATAATTCATGAACAAGACAATGCGAGGGATGCCATAGAGTGCTGCTTGATGAATTATTATAATAGAGGTCTCAAACAATAGAATGCACCATAGAGCTTTTGAGGCAGAAAAAACAAGAGGTTGTTGTAGGCTGGGATGCAAAAATTTGTAGGAGTGCTATAAGCAGAAAGTAGAACATGGCTAAAATGTAGAAAGCAGAGTGGGCCAGGGGCAAAGGCCAGGAGGAAGGGGGGCTCATGTCGTCCTCCTCTGTGGTCCAGGCTAATCTTCACATCTTTGCGATTGTACACATTGCCTTAGGATGTATTCAACAGCTTACATGCCTTTCCCTCCACTGAGAGCTATTTTAGAACAGTGATATATTTTATCATTTAAAAATATTTGACACGAGTCATCAAATGCCATGCAATTAATGTATAAGCAGATAGATGGATCAGTGCATTGAAGAATAAAGACTGAAAATACATGATTTGATGGATCTGTTAATGTTTGTGGCAGAAGGACACAGTCAGATAGGTGCTTTGGTGTCACACTAAGAAAGATCTTGAATAGCAGGCTAGGAGGACAGATAAGAAAGGCTACGGGTTGTGAAAGAATAAGGTGACGTTGGAGTCATTTTAGGAAGCTTTATTTTTCTGTACTGAGCACATGGGTCAGTTTCAGCATGGATGGAGCCTAGAGGAGGAAATCCAGTTAAAGAGACAAGAATAATCCAGATCAAAGACACTTTGCTTTTTTAAAAAAGATGCATGGGATATGACACAGCGCATTAAGATCACAGTCCTTCTTGTAAGAAGGAGAAGGAAGCCAGCAGTTTATTACAGAGCATTAAGGATGACCCGAGTAACCTTGAGATTTCCACCCCACCCCACCCCCATCCCGAGGGCTGAGCAGTGAGTGGCGATCAGATGGCAGCTCTCTGTGTGCACATTTATCATAGCGGGGGAAGTGGAGCTTGTTAGTGGAAAAGCCCTTCTAGGCTGCTGAAAAGCTGGCCTCTCCTGCAGTTAGGCAAAGATGGACGAGTCACCTCCCACTGCTGGGAAGCCCCTATGCCAAGGTCTCAGAACCTTACTTATGCTGGATGAATGACTCAGAGCTATTTCTGAGTCTTCACTATGCAGTAGCTTTGGTGGAGAAAGTCGAAACACCTGCAAGATTTTCATAGGTTAAATTTACATCAAGGATAAGTTGTGTTCTCCATGACCACTGCTGACTCCAATGGAGAAATATTTCTCGGTGGATCTAGGTCACCGTGTGCTATCTGCTTGACTAACTGACAGGGACTGCTTCCCTCTGTACAGGGCCTTTACTGCTGACAAGGACCGTCTTTCCAGCTACTTATTACTGGAACACTAGCCTGCATTTGATCCTTGTGTTGGCTTTGGTGATAGGTTCTGGAATTTAAGGGACTCTGCCAGAGCTTCAGCAAACATAAAAACAATAAGGAGGTCCAAGGCGGCTTGCTCTCCAAGCGCTCCCAAGCTTGTCTGCCTCACACTCCAGCGTTCTTCACATCTCTTCAGTTCTGTTGNTCTTTAGTGCATTTCACTCCCAGAGACGATCATTTCCTCACCAACATCTTGGCGAGAAAAATTTCAAACTTTGCATTGGAAGGACTTAATAGCACCAATGAATCTCCTCACACTTGGAGTTTTACCTTTACCATTTATCCACACTTGTTTTGTCATATATCTGTTCACTCAAACTGGGTTATATTTTGTTCATTTGTTTGTTTTTGAGATTATATTTTATTTTATTTATTTATTTTAATTTTTTNGGTTTTTTGAGACAGGGTTTCTCTGTGTAGCCCTGGCTGTCCTAGAACTTACTCTGTAGACCAGACTGGCCTAGAACTCACAGATATCTGCCTGCCGCTGCCTCCCAAGTGGTGGGATCAAAGGCATGAGCCACCACTGCCTGACTGAGATTATATTTTAATTCCAACATTTCTCTCTTACTCTTTCTCCTTCCAAACTCTAAAGCCTCCCCTGTGCCCCATTCCCTCTCTCCTTCAAATTCATGGTCTCTCTCTTTTTTTTTTATCAATTGTCATTGTATGCATATATGTATTTGTATATTCCTAAATATAAACTGTTGAGTCCATATAATGTTACTTGTATGTATGTTTTCAGGGCTGTTTGGCACTGGACAACCAATTGGTGTGCCCTTTCCTGGGGAGGACCAACTCTCCCTCTTCCAGCTTTACTCAGGTGCCTGCTCTTGAATATATGATCCCAGAGCCTTAGGGGTGGGAGTGGTTTATAGATGTATCCATTGGGACTGGATTGTATTTTAACAACTTCTTTCTCTATACTTTAAAATGATCTTTTGTAAAAAAAAAATCACACAATACAATAAACCAGTAATGGCTATGGAAAAATGGGACAATTTTATCCAGCTTGTATATATTATCATTAGCAAAAATAAAGTTAACAAAATAAATATTGTTCACAAACTATTACATATAAGAGCATAATACCTTACTGCTCAATCTCTACATAACTGTATTGAAGCTTAAAAACAAATTAACACTGAGTGGTCACAGTGAAGCTAGAAATGAAATCATTTAAATTCCATTCTCTTGTCTGTCCAGTCACAGTGATTATGATTGTTCTGAATCTTCTGTTTAAATGCGGGACTGTGCAGTCCTTCAGGAGAGATGGAAACAAGCAGTCTGCCCCATGTGAGCTGAAATGATTTCAGCAGTTGAGGAACTAATCCTTGATCTGGGTTTGATGGTGCACACCTGTACTTCAGAGCTTAGGCTATATAAGGAAGGAGGGAAGGAGGGAAGGAGAGAAGGAGGGAAGGAGAGAAGGAGGGAAGAAAGGAAGAAAACTTTCTCTTAAAATGAACATGTGTTGCAGACTTCTTGTTAAAGACAATTGAGCATTCTCCACATTAACTTCTACATTCACTCATTATTTATTAAAACACGAATATTAATATGATCATTTGATATTTGGATATGAATTATGAAAACTCANTTGTGACAGTAGCAATTGTTTAGATTTTAAATTAATCAAAAAAATTTCCAGGATGGAACGTTTATATCACAGTTGTTGGAGTGATGATTGAAAAGCAGCCCATGGTCGGCTATACAGCTTTTACGTTTGGCACATATAGTACAGCATCTTGTTATCTGGCTGCTACTTCTCCCTCTTAGTTGTGTCAAAGAGAAAGGACAGTATATTCATTACTGTCCCATTGCTGTGATAAAACACCAAGACCACAAGTGTCTTGTGAAAAAAAAAAAACCAGTTTATTTTAGTTTACAGTTCTAGAGGGAGAGTCCATAAAGGCAGGAAAGGCATGGCAGCCTGTGTGGCTAGAGCAGGAAACCAAGAGATCACATCTTCAATCCCAAACGTGAAGCAAAGTGAGCAAAGTGGAAGTGAAGCAAGGCTATACACTCTCAAAGCCCATCTCTGGTGACACAATTCCTCCAGTAAGGCTGTAACTCCTAAAGGATCCGACCTCCTCAAACAGTGCCACAACCAGCGACCAAGTGTCCAAATATGTAAGCCTATGGGGACCGTTTCCCATTCAAACCACCAATGCAAGCATGATCTCATTGCAGGCTACAAAGACTGGTTTTATTTTTTTTTATTTTTTATTTATTTATTTATTTATTTATTTTGGTTTTTCGAGACAGGGTTTCTCTGTGTAGCTTTGGCGCCTTTCCCGGAACTCACTTTGTAGCCCAGGCTGGCCTCGAACTCACAGAGATCCGCCTGCCTCTGCCTCCCGAGTGCTGGGATTAAAGGCGTGTACCACCACCGCCGGGCCAAGACTGGTTTTTATTAGGCAGCATTGCAACAAGGGAAAGGGACCAGAACAGAATTGAGTTCAGCTGCAAATGTAGGAAAGACAGTTGCGTAGTTAGAGCCAATGAGCAGAGTGAGCGTTAAGAAGATAGAAAATGCTTTAGAGAGTTCGTCAACAGTAGAGGGAATCCTTGCTGACTGACCTAGGAGGGTTCTTGCTCAATGCAGGCCAAGCTTACAGAAACACAGAGAATGAATGTGGCTAAATATCGAGTCATTATACATGTGGGGATTTCCACAGAATCACCTTAGAAGGTCTCTTTCAACAACTGGGATAGACGAGTGAAGGACAGGGTCCAAGGACGAAGTCTACCTGAAAAGAAAGCTCAGAGGAGCCTGACTAAACTTGGGTCCAAGATAGAGTCTTCGCTAGGGACCACTGCTTAGGGACCACTGCGTAGTATGGATATTTTGCCTATATTAATGGAATATGTTTTTGTTCTAGAACATAACTACATTAGAGTGAACCATTACAAAGGCTTAATTGTAAACCTTCTNGTTCATTTAAGTTATAAAGCCTAAAGCATCCTATTGAGGCCTGGATGTCTCAGAGAAAGATTTGTTAACTTGTGTGAGTTACCTCAGCAACAAGCAAAATTCTGGCTTTGTCTTCCAGGATTGCTCTTCCCATCCTTGGATCTTATTCAGACTTCTGTGGAAGAGATGAGTGCATGGGATTTCCATCAGAAAGGCTTCTGGGTTTTCTTAGGGTCCAAGAGTAAAGGGAGAGAGATAGAAGAAATCCTGATAGGAAGGAGGTTTCTAAGGATTGGAGAGCTGAGGGCAGGATTGGAGAGGGAGCTTGCAAGAGATACTAACCAGGAAGAAACTTAATGACTTTTTTTTCTTTTTTTGGAAACAAGGTCTCCATATGTCATCGAGGATATCCTCAAACTTTGGTCCTTCCGTTTCTATCTCCCATGTTCTAGAATTAAGGAGCGTGTTACCTCATCCAGCTGAATTGCTTGATTTTTTCCGTTGTACAATCAATAAAGACATCTTAATATAAATAGAATAACTCCCTCTCTGATGGTCTGAGCAAATGAAGTCTATAGACTTAGAAAGGCTTGAGGAAGGCAGATAGGAAAAGCAGAGCAGGATGACCACTCTGAAATTACTATTAAGTTGAGGACATGCAGAGGACAATAGGAAAATGTATATTTGGTTAATCTCAGTATGAATGACATTTATCAATGTGTTTAGACTGTTGGATTGAGTTTATGGTAGGGGTTTATGGTAGCCCTTGATTCATCACAGAGTTACATTCAGAAACTTTTCATTGTGGGGGAAATGCTGAGTGCTAGGTCCCTTTAACTTTACAGTGAAGCAAGGAGACAGCTTCAGTTTCTGAACTNGACCCGGGGAGGTAAGCTGACTCCATTCNTCTGTAAGCTAGCTGAACACAGTGGCTGTCTCTCCATTCTTTTCAAGCGAGCTTGTAAGTAAGTGAGTGAACACTGGATGGACACACAGAAGCCTGAAAATGGACAAAGAAAACAGTGATGCTGCCTGCAAATCCTCAGACCTGAAAGTAAGTGTAAAGCGGGAAGCCCTCACTCTTACTTGAACACTGTGTGCTGTTGACCCTATTAGGGAAATGTGTCACGTGGCTGTAAAAATAAAGAGGGCAAAAACAAATACTTTTTTTTTTTTTGCAGTACCTAATGGATTTTGTGAATGTAAACTTGTTTTGAAAGACTGTAGTGGTAATTGATTAGTACCTGTTTTTAGAAAACTCCAAGGAAATTGTACTGATCTCTACGTAAATTCCACTTTAAACTTTAATCAGTAGTGCTAACNGAGACTGCCTATAATGTGTTCCGGTTCGTAAAGATCCAGCTTGAGCCTTGGTAGACNACAGGTGTTGGCATTTTTGCTTGTTTCTTCTANTCCTNTGGAGTTACGTCATGCTTACAAGGAGCTTGGCCCCACGTTGAATTTATCCAACAGTGCTTTACTTTCTTTCCAGGAGAACAAACTCACCCCTTCAAGAAACCACATTAAATGAAGCCTGTCTAGTTCAGTGTCACCATGAGAGATACAGGCAGCATTTCCTTCCAAGGGTTGACAAGGATGTTTGCCAAAAACGAATGAGGGCNTCATGAATAATGCAAAGTGTACTTGGCCCCAGATTATCCCATTAACTGGCAAGATTAAAGACTGGAGGACATGGCACTTGGAAGGAAAGAGCAAGGAAGGGGGTGACAGATGAGAAAACTATGACACAGCTATTGGGAGGTTACTTCTTCATTATTCTTTTTTCCTGGATTGCTCCCTTTAAAAGAATGTGTGTTTAAAAGTTATTTCACCACTGGCGTTTAGTTACCCTGACATGTATAAATCTCTTTGTCTAAGAAGCTAAACTCTCNGATGCATTATTAAAGAATTCACAGCATCAGATGACAGAAGGCAGAGGAGAAAATAAAAGAGGAGGACGGGAAACAGTTCAATAATGTAGTTTTCCTCCTTTCAAGCAATAGCATGCACACAAACCAGCAATTTGACCAGCCAGTGAGTCATCTACTTCATTCCTTGCTTTAGTTTAAAATTATTCTTTTATTTATGATTGAGAAACTGAGTCACCAATCAGTTCAGTGGCTGTCAGTGACAAAACAATCGTGTTGGCGTCCTANCCTCCAGGCCCGCACAAATCACCACNCCTCTTTAGGTTTTTCTCCCTAACTCACAGTCAGAGAGTAACAATGAGGAAATCAATATATTTCTGTGAGAAACTCACTTGTATTCTTATTTCCATTCTCTCCACCAAACAGAAATAATAAGAGCACAAGANAAAANCAGAATAATACAAGCATTTAAAAGCCATAAAAACATCTGGGCACGAAGATACATTCATGTAATCCAACACCTAGGACACAGGCAGGAGAATTGTGAATTCAAGGGCAGCTAGAGCTACATAGTAAGATCTTGTCAAATAAAACAAATGCCCTCAAACGCAATCCCTTCTGAAACTCAAATTCGAAACAAACAAGCACCCTAAAGAAATACACGAAGAAGGCTGTGTCAGCTCAGGTACCTGCACACCACAGTCCTTTCTTCATTTCCCAACCTTTAGATCCCTTTGTCTGCTTGGCTCTATGCAGTCAGGCCCCTGCCCCAGGGCTTCATTCGATAGGCTTGGTGAGGATCTGGAAGGCGCACTCTATGGTTGGTACAACGTCTAGTTTCTTCTTTTCTTTTTACATTTTAAAAGAAAGTGCGTGTGTGTGTGTGTGTGTGTGTGTGTGTGTGTGTGTGTGTGGTCAGAGGATAACTCTCAGAAATTGTTCTCTCTTTCTGCCTTTGTGGGGTTAGGGCAGGGGTTCTCAACCTGTGGGTCACAACCCCTTTGGGGTCCAGTGACCCTTTCACAGAGGTCGCCTAAGACCATCAGAAAACACAGATATTTATATTATGATCCATAACAGTAGCAAAACTAGAGTTATGAAA